>JAGDQP010003847.1:63002-87162 GCA_022664845.1 Lepisma saccharinum | reverse complement strand
TTTTTTTTTTTTTTTTTTTTTTTTTTTTTCGAACGAGTTCGTGTGTTACAAACGTGCATGAAACTCAGGTCATGTCTATACAACATGTTTTAAAATTACAACGACAGTTTTTTGGGGGAAAGTGATTCCTTACATCAAAGGAGTTATAGGTACTCAAAGTTAAGGTGGCATCGTCACGAATTACGTTGTATCTGGACAAGTAATGACGTAAGCGGGGTCGGCTCAGCAAATCAGTAAAATACCCAATACGTCTATTTAAACTATGTTTTTGAATGGCGAATACAACTTAAAGGAGATTCCAATACTTGCCATATTAAACAATTTAATTAATTGAGAATGGAATTCTTACGTTGTGAAACCTATGTATGCGACCCTCCCTCAATAATAAACGTAACTTAAGTAAAAGTATCGGGCACTGCTTCGCGTTTGATTTGCTAAACCGAAACCGCTTACGTGATGTGTCGAGCTATGACGTCATTTGTGATGATGACGCTGTAACTTTGAGCGCCTGTTGCTCCGAAACAAGACATGTTCGAAATTTCTTCAAAAGAAACATTTTTTTTTTCTTTTTTTCTTGTTTTGATATGAGGAATCACCTCCCGAAGTTTGACAGTGTCATTTTAAAACACGCAGTTTATGAGGTGAGTTCATATTTTGGAAGCACAATCAGGGACCAAATTCATGAAAAACCCTTCCAAGTGACATTCCAAAAATGGAGTGAAACGTTGGGAGAAGTGTGTTCCCAGCAGAAGGGATCGCATGGAAGGAAAAAAACATGAAGATTTTATGAGAAAATTTCGTTATTTAATTGAAAATATCGTGTATATTGTAATTACGAGCAATTTTATCTGTCTATATGTTTGTTAATTGTTTTAAGATCTTCTGTTACTCCGCAGTTTCCTGTAGCCAACGTGGATGTTATTCTATGCAAGTTTAAAAGAGCAATCGAACCAATATTCAAAGAATTCATGGGACGCTATTTGAGTGCTGATCCACAAATGACAGGAATAATATCATATGAATGTTTCAGGTGAGTAGTACAGATGGGATATGTTGGATTATCAGCTTTATTGTAAAATTTAAATGACGTAATGCATTTATTCTAAGAAAATATACTAATTAGGTGAAAGTCTACTAAAATATAAAATTTGGCGTTACGTATTTTAAGGATTACAAAAATTACAAGTAAAAAATCCAACAGTACGTATACGGTTACATTTCATCTAAGTGCTTGTTTTTACCGAGCCGCCGTAGTTCAGTGGTAGAGCGTTGGCGTATCATTCGGGAGATCGTGGGTGCGATCCCAGCGGCTGACCATCCTGACTGAGGTTTTTCCTCAGTCACACCAGGCAGATACCTGGATGGCAACTTCAACGTAAGGCCCTGACCTACACCTTCCCGAATCCTTTCCTCTCCCCTATTCCGGCCTGAGTCTTAGATGTCTAAAAAAAAACACTGGCGTAACAGGCCGATAAGCCCTGAGCCTGCCCCAAGGCCATCGGTCCTTGTTTGATGGAACTACGTCCACCTGAGTAACGGCTGTGTGGTCAGCACTGCGCGTGCCTAACCACGAACAGACGTATCAGGGGCTTACCAGACCGACTTAGATGCCTAAAGGCTATAAATAATAATTCTTTTTTTTTTTTCAATTTTGCTTTGTTTAGATTATTAAGTTCATTAAGATGGTAACAATTATGGGTGAAACTAACTAACGTTTTGACTATGGAACTTAATTTGTTTTTCGTTATTGTTGTATTTAGTTTTCACGCAAGCTGCCATCTGATGAGCGTGACGGTACTACACAAAAGTTTACACGACACATTGGTTTCAGTTGTAACATAATTAACACAAATCAATTGATTGTAGCATGATATTTTATAGATTCGTTGTTCCATCAATCTTCTATATCATTACAGTGATACTCATTCCTAGGATGCTATGTATTTCGATAACGAAGGGAATTAACTTAGGAAGTGAGCCTCGTTCAACACCTAACCTGTGTTTAGACAGACCTCCCCTACTAACGTTACAAGATAACTGCCGTAAGCTGACGTTGGTGGCATTTAAAATCCGCATTAACGGTATCTTGCATTTACGTCACTAATTTGATCTCGGTTATCGTTAACAATAATGAAATGTTTGTAATGTAAACAAGGCATTAGGCTCTTTCTAGTTGCAAAAGTCTAACACAGTTAGGACAAACGTGGTTCGTCGTTCCATGAAGTTATATATTGTTTTAATGCTTATTTGTACTTTCTATAGGTGTTTAGAATTATTTCTCTAAAATATATTAATCGTTTTGCTCTGCAAAGGGCACACCATCAGTGCTCCATGAAGTGTGTTTTAAACTTAATTACATTTTGCTGCAAGTGCCCAGTTTGTCAACCCAATTTTGAACTAAATTGTTAATCAAACAGGATCCTCTACTTCTATGTGGAACGTACTATCAAACTGAAACAATTTCTAACTCTTCTGTCGTGGATTCTTCGAATTCGTCTCACATAACATCCCCTTCTAACCCAGTATGCTAGCGTTGGGCTGCCACATAAGGGAATATTTAGCCTTGAAATGCTTTGAAAAGTGAAAATAACACGTTTATTCTTTTGTGAACACATCGTGTATTTATAGCATCATCTTAGTATATATACAGGGTGTTCATAAAGTTTGTTTCCACCCCCTTTTCTCCGGAGCAAGTGAAACGGTGACACGTGTATTGCATTATTTTCAGAGGCTAACATTTTTTGCTGAAAGAAAATCCATCTCCGACTCTTCCAAGTAGGTTAGATTGGAGTCAACTAAAGAATTTTAAATTTCATTCTGGATCGAGTAATATATGATTTGAAAGATCTTACTGAAAGAAAAATTTTGGACCATCTCCGGGATCGATATATTGTTGCTATTCAAAATGGTGGGGCGTTAAAGTTCTAAAATGACCATTTTATGAGTATTTTTTTTTTTTTTTGCTGATGCTGTCGAAGTTGTACAGGAGAGTACAAGGTGGCAAAACACTTCTGTAGCAAAATTATTTTCTGTGGTATCGTTTTTCGTTGCCTTTAGATCTCAAAAGCTTTCAGGGTCGCTACGAGAAACTGATTCCCCGATGAGGGTAGGCGAAGAATAACTCAAAAATTTTACATTGCAAGAGAGTTCCAGTAGTATCTGGTGTAGTAAAAAGTAATCCATTATTTTGCCAATAGATGGCTTCAGTGATCTGAATCTCGCGTTGTATAAGTCCGATCGGGTTCAACGAGATGGCGTTCAAACGATGAGATTGCGTACTACAAACACTGTTCAGATAGTTGTGATGAGTTGACTCAATGTTGTGTGAGCGCGCGTCAAAATGGACACTAGCAAAGAGAAAATACGCTATATTTTACAGTTTTCTTCGATAAAGGCGAAAACGCAAGCCAGGCGGCTGCAAATGTGAATAGTGTTTATGGTCCTGATACTGTAACAGCCAATCACGCGCAATTTTGGTTTCGTCGATTCCGTTCCGGTAATTTTGACGTCAAAGATGTACCACGCACTGGAAGGCCAAGTGTCGAAAATGTCGATAAAATCATGGACATTGTCGCGTCCGACCGTCATGTAAGCACTGTTTCGATTGCCCAAGAGCTAAACATTGCACAAAAAACCGTGTGGAACCATTTGCATAAGGCTGGATACACAAAGAAGCTTGATGTATGGGTGCCACACGAGTTAACGCAAAAAAACCTCATGGACCGAATTTCCATCTGCGAATCGCTGCTGAATCGCAACAAAAGCGACCCATTTCTGAAGCGGTTGGTGACTGGTAATGAAAAGTGGATCACTTACGACAACGTCACGCGAAAACGGTCGTGGTCGAAGCGCGGTGCGCCGGCGCAAACGGTGCCCAAGCCAGGATTGACGGCCAGGAAGGTTTTGCTGTGTGTTTGGTGGGATTGGCAGGGAATTATCTACTATGAGCTGCTCCCCTACGGCCAAACCCTTAACTCGGAACTATTCTGTCAACAATTGGACCGTCTGAAGGAAGCAATCGCCCAGAAGCGCCCAGCTTTGACCAATAGGAGAGGCATTGTGTACAAACCAGGACAACGCCAGGCCACACACATCGATAGTGACTCGCCAGAAGCTCCGGGAGCTTGGTTGGGAGGTTCTTATGCATCCACCTTATAGTCCGGACCTGGCACCGAGTGATTACCATCCTGTCCATGGCGAACACGTTTGCTGGTGAAAAATTCGCTTCAAGAGAGGCTTGTAAAAATCGACTGTCTCAATTTTTGCCAATAGGGACAAGGGCTTCTATGAGAGAGGCATCATGATATTACCTACCAAATGGCAACACGTTATCGAACAAAACGGCGCATATGTGACCTAAATCGGATCATTCTAACTATGGTAAGTCAAGCCTTCAATGTCATGCAAAAATAATGGATTACTTTTTACTACACCATATATATCGTTCGGAAGGTCTTGATAGAAGAAAAAATAGAGTAACTCCGGTATCGATCTGTTGCTCTTGTTCAAAGTGTATGTGTGGGGGGAGGGGGTAAAGTTTTTAAAGTTACTTTTATTCACTTTTCTTTACTCAGGTTGTAAGAGTCGAACAGAAACATACAAGTTGGTTTGAGGTTGATATTTTTAGCTAAATCAGTTAGAATAAAATATTGGAATACTCCTTTTGGCATGTTCTCATATTGCCGTTCGGTCTGGAAATACCGAAAATGAGGAGATACTTTATGCAAGTCATATGATGTTTCTCGTGGCGAACCGCCGTAACTCAGTGGTAGAGCGTTTGCGTAGCATTTGGGAACTCGTGGGTTCGATCCCAGCGGCTGACCATCCTGACTGAGGTTTCTCCAGAAATTTTCCTCAGTCACACCAGGCAAATGCCGGGATGGCGGCTTCAACATAGGCTCTGGCCGACACCTTCCCGAATCCTTTTCCCTGCCTACCCCGGCTTGAGTCTTAGGTGCCTAAAGGCCAGCACATAAAATATCTTTGCTAGAGAATAACTTTTGCCACCTTGTACTCCTCTGTTCAACTCCCACAGCATGAGCAAAAAAATACTCATAAAATGGTCATTTTCGAACTTCGATACCCCGCCATTTTGATTAGCGGCAACATATCGATCCCAGAATTGGTCCAAAAAATTTTTCTTTGATCAAGGCCTTCCAGACGATATATTACTCAACCCCATCTTGCAGGTTAAAATTTTTTAGTTGACTCCACCTACCTCTCTTGGAAGGGTCGGAGCTGGAAGTTTTTTTTAGCAAAAAATATTAGCCTCACAAAATAGAAAATACATGTTTCAGCATTTTCTCATATTTCCATTCGTTCAGGAGAAAAAAGGGTGGGTACAAACTGTATGGACACTCTGTATGTAGACAGCACAGATTAGCATGAATACTACAATACTGGAGTTGATATATACTCCCTAGTAATAGCTGAAGATACGGTACATATATAAGAAGGTAGAAAGGTCTTACTTACGTATAAGAAGTCACAGACAAGTGTACTTCACACACACACACACACACATATATATATATATATATATATATATATCGTCTCCTTAGCAATAGTCCAGCACCATTCCGCTCTGTCCATTTTCTCTCCTACCATGTGAAAATGCTTTTACGAAACGTTGCCGCTTTTCTGTTGTATTTGTGAAGTTCCTGTACATCTATCTTAGTACAGTCGAATCTCGATAACTCGAATCTGAAGGGGAAGAGACAAAATTCTAGTTATTGAATATTTCGATTTAGCGAAGTTCGACTTATTGAGAGGAATAATATGATATTTTGAGATATAGCGGGCCGGAACTGACTGACGCTTTATTTCTGTAGTTAGGGTCCTGCATTTTCGCTTCGCCATCACATGAAACAATTAAGTGATGATCGCGGCGTAACAGACACTCTCTGAGACAGCACTGGCATTGACGTCAGCATCTAACGCCTCATTTCGTTCGGCTCAGATCGTTCAACTTCCTAAACTTCGACTTACAAAGGTTTATCTGATTCAAACTTCGGCTTATAGAGGTATTTATAATTTAACTTTGACCTGTAGAGGTTCTCAAGCAGGAAATTTCGAGTTATATAAGTTCAACGGCACGTCCAGAAAACAACAAAAATTCGAATTATTGGGGTTTTCATTTCATAAGTTCTACTCATATAGATAAATTAAGACGAGGCGGAATACAGAAAATGAAAGGGAATGAATTAAATTCTACATATCAAGGAATTCGTGTTATCGAGATTCCACTGTATTCTCCAATGTAAAAATGCTTTTTTTTTTCTACCTTTCTTACCATACATATATAGGTAGCAACATTTCGTCGAAGGCGTGTTATTGGGAATGGAAACGAACAACGAGCATTGGTGCTAAGAAGCCGCCATGTTGCCAACTGGCCTCTATTAACAGGGTGGTAATCTAATGCACCAACAAACTTTGAAGGATGATAGTACGTAACAAATTAAGGAAAAAAGTCTTAGTCACCGTGATGGCAATTCTTCCCCGTTTCTCAACTACAGGCTACCAAAAGCATGGGAAAATTAATTTCGGACGTTGATATAACAGTAGAGCTGAGGCGGCATTCTATCGTCAAAAACTCCAAACTACACTATTCTAAAGTGCACAATGCAAAATTGGGCAATAGGTGCGCAGAGAAAGTAGGGGATTCCAAAAAATTATCTGAAGTAAAGGGTGTTGAAATGAACATGTATGGGACGACGTCCAAGCAATTACCAGTAATTTGTTTGCTCTAAGTCTATATCTCAAACAGATTCCATATATATGAAATGGTAAAATAAGGTAGAAAGAAAGGTACTTAGATGACAGAATTCAAAAGACAGACGTACAGGAACTTCACAAACACTACAGAAAATTAGTATGTTTCGCAATAGCGTTTTCAAATGGTAGGAGAAGAAATGGACAGGTGCGGGACTGGTGTTAAGGAAATGCCATATTGTCAGCAGAATGCAGGGTGACAGTGTGGCCAGATTATGGAGGCGGGACAATGACTAGATGGGACGAAGAAAACACCAAATGGAGAAGAAAGTGCGAAGGTTACTAGGAGCAGGTAATAAGAGGGTGCAGAAACAGAGGAGAGGGGGAAATAATAATAGTATATAATAATAATATATAATGGTAAAGAAAGATGCGTCACAGGTGTACACGTACATCACAAACACACAAGAAAAGCGACAACGTAACGCGAAAGCGTTTTCACATGATAGGAGAGAAAATGCACAGAGAGAATTGGTACGAGACTGGTGCTAAGGAGTCACCATGCTGGATAACAGTGTGGCCACGTTATGGAATTAAGAAAATGACTAGATGGGTCAGAGAAACTTCAAATGGAGAAAGAAGTGCGGAGGTTACTAGGAGTTGGTGAGGGACTTTCTAAAGGAATTAGAGAGTGAGGGACTTTCTAAAGGAATTAGAGGGAGAAAATAATAATAATAATGATAAAGAAAAATATGAAGGGGAATAGAGGAGAATAAAGAAAAATATGTCGAAAAAGTACATGTGAAAATAGAGATAGAACGAAGAAGAGAATGAAAGAAGCTCCGAAGAAGGAGAAGAAACTGCTGTAGGGCCGTTAAGACCAAGTTCATGGTTGGCGAAAAAAATAGAGATGTACGTCTGCTCCCATCTCCTTCTGTGACAGGTTCTGCAATGGCGTCTATTGCACGCCCCAGGTTTGGGGAAGGGGGCGGAATGGGTCCAGTTCTGGTGAGAGTCGTGTTGAGATTCGGGGGGGGGGGGGGGGGCTGGGGGAGAATTTTCTGGGGCGAGGGGGAAAACTCTTCAGTTTCAGGTGAATATGGAGTGCACCAGTTTGAGCTGTTTTTGGAGGGCCTCAAATCTGGGGTTGTACTGAGTGAGAAGATTGGGAGTGGAGGAAGCTTCGCGGGAAGACCGGTTGGAGTTAGAGTGATTTCTGGCACGATCCAATTGTTTACGGATTAGGTAATTGTAATAACCTCTGTGAATATCCTTTATATGAATTATCGTTTACTGAAATTAAAGTTAACTGATAATAAAAAGTAATAAAGTGTACCTTTGAAGAATGTCAAGATGCGCTGAAGACTAGCAGCTAATACTGCTACGAATTAGTATATACTTTTGAAGTTTGTAAAGTACTCGTAAATTATCAGTACAGCTATCGTATTCAAATATTACTTTCGTAACAAATTTTGTTCTGTATCATTTTTTCCTTTTCCAGACAATCTCTGAAGGACGTTTTGAAAGATGATATCGTCGAGCATGAAATTATAACACTTGCTCGGGCTTTCCCTGGTCATGAGAGAGGAGATGCCCTTAGTAGAGATGTACTGAGGTATGATTTTTTTTTTTTTAAGTATGTATTCTGGAACGTAAATTAGGTGAAGCAATATGTACGCTTAGAAGCATAAAAAATACAAAAAGTTATGCAAAATTACAATATCAAACCAAACAAGAGCACATTTCACTTCTGCGGATTCTGTATACAAGACTCGTTCAATTAATAAACGGGAAAGTAGTATAAAAAAATCTAGTCTGACCGTGATTGTTATTTTGTGTAGGAACCTTGAGCTATTTATAGCTGAGTCTGGCACACCTGCCTCGCGCACAGGAATCTGGGAAACAGTTACAGGAGTGGACCAAGTGGACCGAGCAGCGAAGTGTCGTTATATTTTTGTTGAGTGAAGGTGTGAGACGGGTAGAAATTCATCGTCGCATGGCAGTTCAGTACGGTGACAACTGTATTGAGTCGAACACAAGTGTGGGAGTGGATTGAGAAGTTCCGACAGCGTATAAAGATTCTCCACGTCCAAGTCGCTCTTTCACTGCAATCACAGATAAATCATGTTAACGTTGTTTTGGGACCACAAGGGGCCATATCCAAAGGTCAAAATGTAAACAGTACGGCCTACTCCAAACTTCTGCGCGAAAATCTTCCAACAGGCATTCTGCAGAGACGACGTGGTCTGGTGTCCAATGGTGTGCTTTAGCTCCTTGACAATGCGAGATCACACACACTGCCAATGATCGTACGAGGGTACGAGGACCTACGCTTTGAATGCTTACTCCACCCTCCATATTCGCCCGATTTCGCATCTTTAGATTTTCAGATGTTTTGCCCACTGAAAGATCCACTAAGTCCGAGGGTCGAGGGTCCAGAATAACGAGGACGTCCAGTCAGCGGTATATTACGCACTCGTCCGAAAGATTTTTTTCCTCTGGAATCAGTTCCCTTGTCACGCGCTGGCATAGGTTCATTAAACTAGGGGGGACCATGTTAAAAAATAGTAGTGTAGTTATTTTGGTACTTGAAATAAATTAAACTAACTAACTCTATGGCTTATGGAACTCACAAGTTCATCGCCGTAGTAACAAACGTTCGCTATTGGATTCTATCCTGGCAATATCAAGCCAGTTTTTATCACGAACACCTGCTTCTCGAAGATCTCTTCTAATATTGTCCTCCCAACGACGTCTCGGTCTTCCCAATGGCCTTTTTTCATGCGGCCTACCAACCACGATAGAATATAATCTTCGTTTTTCCCCCATCCGAGCTGCATGGCCTGCACACCTTAGTCGTTGCGATTTCATTATGCAGTCTCCTCCACTCCCCAGTCATCTCGTCGCGTTTCGGCCCGTGTATCTTTCCCAGAACCTTATTCTGCAAAAATATATTTCCAGTATTTATTGAATGAAAGGGGCTCCATAATCTAGTTGTTACAGCGTTGGACTCATGTCCGCGTGGTCCCGGGTTCAATTCCCGGCTGGAGTCCCACTTTTCGGCGTCCACCCAGCGTCGTGAGGAAAACTTTGGAGTCACAGGAATAAAGACGTGACGGCCACTAGGTCTAGTAAGCCCCTAATACGCCTGTTCGTGGCTATATGGCGCGCAATGCTGACCACACTGCCGTCACTCAGGTGGATGCAGTTCCACCAAGCACGGATAGATGGCGTTGGGGCAGGCTCAGGGCCTATCGGTCTGTAACGCCGGTGTTTTTTATTATTATTATTATTATTTATTTATTTAATAAACCTTGTACTAATTGAGTGTTACCATATTGTGTAAGTTTTTCGATTGAAAACAATTTCACAGAAAATAGGATAAAACTGCACCACGTAACATAACAAAGTTCTCTAATGAGGCAATATATTCCAAATTGAAAGATCAAATACACAGTCAGAGAGAGAAAAGGAACATGGAAATTAAAAAAAAAAAAAAAACACTTACCAACCTGTAAATTATGAGTGTTGGAAGAAAGAATAAATCTTAAAGTTAGTGTCAACGTAACACATGTCCCATACTAACATTAATTTACTACTAATATCTAGAAACACATGTACAACCTATGGATTTTTTTCTTCTGAAATTCAGGTTATAACATTAGCTTTTCAATTATACACTACATAGCCATTCATTTTCACTTTACCGAGTAAGGATTTTTTTTTTTTTTAAGTGGCAGTGGAGTGGATCAGGGGGATGAAAGTTTTATTGGCGAGAATACGTTGCATGATTTTTTTAACGTGTTTTCGTTGTTTAGTACATGATGGTGTTAGTTGTCGCAGTACTCAAACCAAGCTGCTATTTGAAAGTCTTTTTATCTATATGTTTAAATTTGTAGTTACAACTTTAGTAATATTTAAAACTACTCGAAGGCTTCTGAACACGTAGTCTCATTACACTGGACAACAAAATTTAACAGCGACACGCCGTAGCTCAGTGGTTGGCGTAGCATTCGAGAGTTCGTGGGTTCGATCTCAAAGCGGCCGACCATCCTGACAGGTTTTTCCTCTGTCACACCAGTCAAATGCCGGGATGATACCTTCAACTTAGGTCCTGGCCGACACCTTCCTGAATCCTTTCTCCCCCTCTATCCCGGCTTCAGCCTTAGATGCCTAAAGGCTACAGGGTGTGTTCTGAAAGTAGTAGGACTGATTTTTTTAAAAAAGATGTATTCATGATAATAGTACAAACGATTAGAATTGTTCGAAGTAGCATCCTTCCGCATCTACACACTGCTGCCAACGAGTTTTCCAGTTTTCTTATGCCTCCAGGAACCTCTGGACCTGAATGCTGTTTAGCTCCCTCGTCACGGCCTGTTGAACCGTCTGTACCGAGCCGTGATGCTTCCCCTTGAGCGTCAATTTTAATCTCGGGAATAGAAAAAAGTCTGGCGGGGCCAAGTCGGGGCTGTAGGGTGGATTAGGGAGCGTTGCGACATTGTGCTGGGCAAGATACTCCACTACCCCGAACGCTGTATGGCTTGGCGCGTTGTCATAGTGGAGCCGCCAGTTGTTGGCGATGGCTGGACGGATCAGCCATCATTCTGATACTCATCCTACGATCACTGTTCAGTAAATTTTGCACTCGCGACACATTTTCGTTGGTCTTGCTGGTCAAAGGGCGTGCGGTGTGGTCGTCGTCTTCCACTCTTTCCCTACCTTCTCGGAACAGTTTGTGCCACTCAAACATACCTGATCTAGCCATGGCAGCATCACCGTAGGCCTCCTTAATCATGTCGTGCGTCTCTTTGCCCGTTTTACCAAGCTTTACACAAACTTTTATTGCGTATCGCTACTCCAGTAAACGCTCCATGATTCTCCGTGACGAGGCGTTTCGACAGAGGTTCACAGTACAAGCGACCTGCTCTCTTCAACGGCCCAGAGCCGACTGCCGCTATTTCCCAGCGTTCCCAATATCCCCCTCCACCGTTTGTGCGCGCGCAGACCGCCTCTCGTCCGCCCATTCACTCAGGAAAAAGCCAATCCTACTACTTTCAGAACAAACCTTGTATAAATAAAATTAAAATTCAAAATAAAATTTAACCTTTTATTTGATACACGAGAGAATGTATCTGATGCGAATAGAACTTTACATGCTGAAGCCAGAGGGACAACGAAGTGTTTCCCATCACGCACAGTTTTTGTGTGTGCCACGTAAGTCAAGATGCCAAAGCACAAGCATAAGTACATGTATAATTTGATAATTGTGGATTTCCTATTACCCTTGATATCTGGAACATCATGCTTGAGTACCCAACAGTAATCAACAAGCATAAGCGCATTCCACACTCTATAGTATTGGTAACTTGTTTGCATGGCAGAGATGTCTTGGTGAAAACACTCACCGTGTTCGTCACCTATAACAACAGTTCGGCTTGCTTTTGGACAATTTCAAATCCCGAACAAAGTCGTTTAAATCATTTTGGGTTAAAAGATGTGATTCAGTTTCTGCCTCAGGTTCCGACTCCCATTCTACTGTTAGAGGTTGTGGTACTCCTAAGGTCTAACTGTGCGGAATTAACCGCACTGTCGATAACATATTTGGATACTGTATTGTGTGTTTCGATTACTACTTAATACTTTTATCTTGATAAGAAATAAATTAAAGTACGATGACTGATATTCTGGATCACGCCATACCGTAGGCAGTGCTGCCCTTAGAGAAGCCTCATGTGCTGGGCCCCGCACTTTGGGGAATCCGCCGTAATATAGGCAGAAAATAATGTTATTAATCAATTTATCTACTAAGAGAGGTCCCGCGAAACAACTTTTCCCGGAGCCTCGTATATCCTAAGGGCGCTACTGACCATAAGCACTGCAAAATTCATATCTCACAAACTCTTTGTTCCGTGTGTCAGACGATTTATGCGAAATTTGAATTTTATTTATGGCCTTTAGGCATCTAAGATTCAGGCCAGGATACGGGAGCGGAAAGGATGTGGGAAGTTGTCGGCCAGGGCCTATGTTGATGGTACCATCCCGGCATTTGCCTGGTATGACTGAGAAAAATGCCTGGAAGAACCTCAGTCAGGATTGTCGGCCGCTGGGATCGAACCCATATCCTCTCGAATGCTACGCCAACGCTCTACCACTGACGCTTTATGCGAGTTGAACAGCAGATATGAGGGGCCCAGTGTTTATCCTGCTCTCCTAGTTTACACAAAAAAATATAGCTCATATAATTTATTTCACTAGGGTCGTCAAATGTCCTTATTATGATTTAAATGTCAACTCCCACACACACACAAAACAACAGTTCTTTGAGTGATTGGCGCACTTCCTTGCAACTTTCCGTCTGTAACGCAGTTTACTATCAGAGAACTGTGAATCACTAACAACAACAGCACACTGCGACTGTTCGTGTACTATTGCCGTCTTTAAAGCGCGTCACGCTGCATTCCTGAGCAGTCTGCTAGGTGGAGCCACTTGCTGTCATCACAGCTAAACTATGGGTGATAGACACTTCCAACCACATACTTGTCTTCAGGCTGCCTGGTTCTCTTTGACGCACATTTACTCTTCCGTGTGACAAACATCGTGTTGATCAGTGATTATTTTATTTGCTAGTGTATGTACCAAAAATTCCATTTTATTTGTTGTTGTAGGGGTTCAACGCACCAAGAGTTAAGAAGAGTCCTGTACAATGCCTTTGATAGACTCGAAGAGAACTTCCGACATCAAGATCGTAGTGACACTGGATACATCCCTTATGAAGCAGCTTGGGCGATATGTAGAGGCGCAAAACTTCCCATAGATACTGATGTGCTGAAGTCCATTCTTAAGAGGTAAGTACATGCAAGACATGATTAAATCCAATTATTGTTATAGGTTAGTATAAACTTAAAATGCCACTTTGTTTTATTAAGCCCGACTCAAATTTGATATTTGATGCCTCAAATCTGATGTTTGTCAGAAGTTCGAAATGGGAAGGTGTGGAGCGATGGAAGAGTATTTTTGTTGTTTTTCCATCCTCTTTCATGTAGATTATTTTCGTCTATACATCTTAAGCACTGAGTAAAGGCTAAAAAAGTTATGCTTATAGAAAACCACACTCTTTTCGTAAAGTTTCCGCATTATATCAGCGACTTCTTCAGACTTCTCCTCCCATCTTCTGAAATCTGAGTAGATCGTATCTTAAATACCTTGAGAATCCGTTCACTTTTCTCTCTCCCTCTCCAGGTCATGCCCTTCACTTTTTATTTTCTAGTCCACGCCTCCTCCCTTTCACTTTTCCTTTATTTGCCAAACCACGTCCTTCTTCATTTCATTTTCCCTTTCCAGACCACGCCATTCTTCCTTCACTTTTTTCCTTTCCAAGCCACGCCCATCTCCTTTTCAGGTCACTCCTTTACAGGCCACACCCTTCATCTTTTTCCTTTCCAGACCTCATCCTTCTTCCCTTCACTTTTTATTTGTCCTTTCCAGGCCACGCCCTTCTTCCTTCACTTTTATTTCTCCTTTCCAGGCCACGCCCTTCTTATTTCACTTTTCCAAGCCACGCTTTTCTTTCTTTCTCCTATCCAGGCCACGCCCTTTACCCTGTTCTTTTTACTTTCTAGACCTCACCCTTCCCCTTTTCACTTTTTATTTCTCCTTTCCATGCCACACCCTTTGCACTGATCTTTTCCTTTCCAGACCTCACCCTTCTTCCTTTCATTTTTTATTTCTTCTTTCCCGACCGCGCTTCTTCTTTCTTCACTTTCCTTTCTCCTTTCGAGGCCACGTCCTCTTCCTTTCCAAAGCACACCATTCTTTCCTTCATTTTACTTTTCTAGGCCACGACCTTTGTTCTTTTTTCCTTTCCAGGCCACACAATTCTCCCTTTCACTTTTTATTTCTCCTTTCCAAACCACGCTTTTCTTTATTTCTCCTATCCAGGCCACACCCTTCGCCTTTTCCTTTCCAAACCACATCATTTGCCCTTTCACTTTTTATTTCTCCTTTCCAGGCCACCCCCTTTACCCTGTTCTTTTTCCTTTCCAGACCTCACCCATCTCCCTTTCACTTTTTATATCTCCTTTCCAAACAATGCTCTTCTTCCTTCACTTTTCTTTCTCCTTTTCAATCCACGCCCTTTTCCTTTCCAAACCACACCCTTCTCCCCTTCGTTTTATTTTTCCAGGCCACGCCCTTCGTCCTTTTCTTTTTCCTTTCCAGACCACACCATTCTCCCTTCCACTTTTTATTTCTCCTTTCCAGGCCACGCCCTTCTTCCTTTCTAGGCCACACCCTTCTCCTTTTTCCTTTCCAGACCTCACCCTTCTTCTCTTCACTTTTTATTTGTCCTTTCCAGGCCATGCCCTTCTCCCTTCATTTCCCTTTTTCGAGCTACGTCCTTTGCCCTGTAACTTCTTTCCAGATCTCTTCACTCTTTCATTCATTTTTTTCTATTCGCTTCACCCTTCGTTTCCTTTTATTTCCACTTTACCCTTCACTATTTAATCTACATCGTTCCTGCTTCTGTTTTCTCCTTCTCATCTGCTCTCTTCAGAATTCCATTCCATTCCTTACTTATGTTTAGTCCTTTCCTGTTCATACCTGTTCTCTATTTCCGTTGTCTTTCTTGCTTCTTACCAATTTTCTTCTAGAATTTCTGTTTCTTCCCCTGTGATTTCATGCTCCATTTCTTGGCAAAGTTTGTACACATCATTTCTTTCTTTTTTGTCTCACGTCGTCCTTTTTTTGTTGTAGTTTGTCATTCATCTTCTTATTTTTATTTATATATACCATGTTGCGTTCTTTCTACTTAATTTTATATATAACTCCTTTTTCTTCTTTGCTTAGCGTCCTTTTTCTTTTCCTCCTGTTATGTCAGGAACCTTACGTCCTCCCGTCCTGTATGTTCTCAAATCTTCGTGATCACGACTTTGGCGAACCGTTACCACCTTCCTCTGTATATATATATGAAAGATGGTAAACAAGGTAGGAAAAAAGGATACTTACATAATGAAATCTTGAGATAGGAGCACATGAACTTCACAAACACTATAGAAAGTTAGTACGTTTCGCAATTGCGTTTTCAACTGGTAGGAAGGAAAATGAACAGAACGGACAGGTGCGGGAGTGGTGTTAAGGAAACGCCATTACCAATGATGCTGGGCGACAGTGTGGCCAGGTTATGGAGGCGGGAAAATGACTAGATGGGACGGAGAAAACACCAAATGGAGAAGAAAGTGCGAAGGTTACTAGGAGCAGGCAAGGGGCTTCCTGAAGAAATAAGAGAGTGCAGAATCAGATTGGAGGGAGAAATAATAATAATGATAATGAAGAAGGGGAGAACAAAGATACAATGTAAAAAAAAATCAGTAAAAGTGTAACAGGGACGGAACGAAGAAGAGAAAGGAAGGAGGAGAAGACACTGCGCTGCAGGGAGTTACAGGCAGTTGAGACCGGGTTCATGGTTGGCGGAAAGGATAGAGATGTACGTCTGCTCCAATCTCTTTCTAACTGTGGCAGGTGAATCAGGGTTCAGGACTTTCAGGATTCTTACTCGAAAGGTTTCGTCAAAGGTGCAGTTGTTATATGAAGTGTGTTCAGGTATGGGAGGTGTGGAAGTTGATATTGTAAAAAAGGTAGAAAAAAGTACTTAGATGTTAGAATACCAAGACAGGTGTACAGGAACTTCACAAACACAAAAGAAAAGTATATATATATATATCACTAACACAAAGGAAAGCAGAAGGGCAATTTAAGGTAAATTTATGATAAAAAGGAAGGAATTTGCTTTCATCTTATTTGTTCCAGATAAGAACACACACACACACACGAACAACATATACATAGATGACTTCGATATTTCGGGCTATAGAGAGTTCGTATTCTTGATTGTAGAAGAAAAGGACCAACACGTACAGACTGAATAAAAGACTAGGACGACAGTGGCACCACGTAGCGTGGCACCACAGTACATTTTACATTTGTTAGTCTTAAGATTTATTTAAAATTCACGTTTTTACCAAATACGCAGTGACTTTGTTAAACATTTCTTTTTAATATTCACAGTGAGAGCGACGTCACACACGCAAATCTGAACGTCACAAATTAATTTTGTACTTCCATATACTAGAACTAGCAATTGTAGAACTTGACTTCTTCAAGACACTTAGAATAAATATTCCTTTTTAAAAAAGTTTATCATTCTAATTCCAAGCCTTTTTTTTTTTTTCAGAATCGATAAAAACGACGCCGGAGAATTAAGTTGGGTAGACCTCTTAAATTTTCTCGACTATAAAAAATATCCCTGTCCTGTTGTGCAACCTTCTTGTCTTAAGGTATGTTTATTTCAATTTTCTGTTATTATAAATTTATTGTTATCGTTAATGTTCAGAGATGTGCTGTATATCGACAATTTTACAAAATAGACCTTCCAGAAGAACTACGATACAGAAAGTTCATTCAGTTAAGAGGGGGCGACTATATATATATATATATATACCTTGTTTACGGTGAAATCCCCTTCCGTGACCAGTGATGGCGTTCAGTGTGACAGCCACGGGCCTGCACTATGGCTTATCGTCGCAACAGACTTTCCTTTGTAGAAGGTTTCGCCACGTGTGCGGAAGCGGAATGTTGTCCCAGATCTGTTTACATATTTTCCAAAGACCCTCAAAAGTGGTGGGACGTCGTGAAGCGATGCCTCTTTTCAAGAGATCAATGGCGCAAAAGTCCATACAGGATGCATCTGGGGACTTGATAGGTATTGACAAAAGCAGGATGACACGGGTGCCCGTCTCAGCTTCCTTTCTGCTGTAGTAGGTAGAAGTATGGCTGCCGCCTTATCTGTATGGATCCAGACGTGAGATTGCTCCGCATCATACGAACGAGAGATGTCTTGATCGTAAATGTGGTCCGTGACATACTCCTGGAAGTACTACCCACTGATCTTCACATATTTTCCCACTCGGAAAATCGTGAGTTTCAGTGGGCACAGAAACTTCCCGCTACCATGAACCCTTTCGAAAACTATTCACAGTTTAGCCGGATGAAGTTTGAAAAGGACTTTTTTTTCTTTTGGTTGGCAGAAAATTGCGCGAGGTTTGTTGGTGTCATGCAGGTAGATGCGAGCTTCATCTAGAGCAGGGATGGCCAATGCGGCCCGCCATATAATTTTGTCCGGGTCGCGGAAAGATAAAAATAAAATAAATAAATTATGTGTATTATCATTTTAGCTATTAGTTTCAACCAAACACTTTATGATTGGTACACTAGTTTTATTCTCTAGTACTGATCACGCGTCGTGACGCTAACGTGCGGCCCGCGTGCGGAAAAAAGTTGGCCACCCCTGCTCTAGAGTAACCACCCATTGCCACTTACCCCTCGCAGCGCTCGTAGTTTTTTTATCGTTGGTGACCCGTTCCTTGATATGGCAGTTTTTCAAGGCGTGTCCAGGAGCTTTATGTCGGAGTTCCAATGACAAATTGTCGTCAATTATGGGACGTACGAGACTGCGCTGTCTTTGTGGATTTTCTTTGCACTACCTCGGCAGTCCGGGCTGGCTGTAGTCTCTACCTCCGTTACTTTTTTCATACAAAGCTCTTTCGGAGGGAACCCATTCGTGTGGTGTTGAATAACACGAAA
This sequence comes from Lepisma saccharinum, assembly GCA_022664845.1. Taxonomy (NCBI): domain Eukaryota; kingdom Metazoa; phylum Arthropoda; class Insecta; order Zygentoma; family Lepismatidae; genus Lepisma; species Lepisma saccharinum. Next base: position 68,814 of record JAGDQP010003847.1, on the reverse strand, counting down.
CAAAAAATATATTTAAAAGCCCCTGGCGAAAGACTTGAGAGGTGCCCAAATAAAGGGTGTCCGCAGGGGTCGATCTGTGGGCCGATCTTCTGGGACATCTGCATTGACTCATGCCTAAAGAAACTAAACATAATGGAAGAGGTCTACTCTGTTATTGCTTATGCAGATGACATAGCGATACTAATTGAAGGGAATTCAAGGAATCAAATAGAGGATAAAATAAAGACAGTATCAAATGAACTAAAACTATGGTGTGATAAAAACAAGCTGACCATCTCGGCCGATAAAACGAAATATATGGTTTTCAAGAATAGACTAATTAGGAATCCAACAGTAAAATATGAAAACAAGAACATAGCAAGAGTAAAAACTTTTAAATACTTAGGTGTAATAATAAACGAGAAATTAAGTTTCAATGACCACATTGAAGAAACAACAAATAAAATTTTGACAGTGGGAAATAAATTAATAACTCTGGCGAATACTAAATTCAAACTACCTTTAAAATTAATTGGCCTATATCAGTGTTTCCCAACCTTTTTCAGGCTGCGGACCCCTTGATTACTTACTAGTTTTTTTACAGACCCCTGCTCCTACAACCAAGGAAAACATTATACATAAGGTATCAGTAGATCTTTTTGCGTTATCTATAGCTTAAAAAAGATGTACAATTTCAATACATGAAAGTATAATTGAATACGTTTTGCTAACAATACTGCAGTACGCCAATTAATAGCAATAATAGTAAAAACTGTTGAGTTTGTTTGTTTACTATTTTTAAATGTGATGACAGTAGTTTTGTGTCTGTCAACATTTTCATATGTGGCTTCAAAGTAAATATTTACAGGAGCAGATCTGGTTGAATATCAAGTCACTTTCCGTACTTATCTTCATACAAACAAGTACAGAAAATGTTGACTCACACAAGTAGTCCCGAAAGACATCAAATGTGAAATTTCCTTTCTCGGAACATCAGGATAAAAAGACCGTGGATAAATCCAAAAGTCTACCATTCCTAGTAAACACAAACTGGGAAATATCATCTTCAAGAAGCAATCGCAGAACAACTCAGTAAGCTGATCTTCATTTGGTGACAACTAATTTTTATTGTTTAGAAAGAAGATTCTTCATCCAATTGTTTTTCTCGTGAGGAACCGGAAGTTAATCTCTCAGGTGAGAATCCAAAGAAAGCAAATGCTCCTTCATGTTCCCAAATTTTCATTCGAAAGTTTTGTTTCACTTGCCGACAGAAAATCGTTCAGCTTGGGAAAGGAATCGTATTCCTTACTGTCGATTCGGAGAGCTCAACGTGAAGCTTGAAGTTCTTTAGTTTTGGTTCTAATTTTGTATCAACCAGAAAAAGTCTCACCTTATCACGACCTCGAATAAGAGACTCAGGACTCTTCCACGAGATAGCCAGCTTACTTCAAAATGTAATGTTCGTGATCTCTTCCCGTCTCGTTACACAATGCAGTGAAATTGTTTTGAGTTAAGGGAGATTCTGGCGATGACTAAAGGGCTGCAATTCTACAGTTTATTTTTATTTAAAAAATGGGTTTCTACTCGTAACAAGTACTACACAAAGACAACTAACCTCTCAGAAAATGTTGATACAAAAGCTCAAAAAATTAAGTTATAGCTGTTTTAAGAATATGAAACACACGGGAGTGAATGAGGGAATTGGTCTTTAACGTGCGTTTTGTGAGAAATCACCCTTCACCCACATTCCCCCTTTTTTCCCTGTACGCTTCATATCAGACCATTAAATGTTGTTCATTCACTTTATTTACTGTATTACTTTGGGTTTGTTGAGTTCGATTTTAACTTGGCTTTCGTGGTCTTTATAAAAGGAAATCTGTATAATATGATGTAAATATCGGAAAGTAAATTCTCGTTACATGACAAAGTATTGTGGACTCCTTACATGCTTGTCACGGACCCCAGGTTGGGAAACACTGGCCTATATAATAATCAGATAATAAAAGCAATTGGCATCTATGGGTCGAGCATTTGGGCGCACAGACTAAAAGAAAACAAGAAATTGGCTGAAAAACTGGACAGGGCACAAAGAACAATACTTTTGAGAATGTCCGGAGCTTACAGAACAACGCCGGGGGTGGCATTAAATGTAATCCTGGGAATACTCCCATTGAATTTAGAAGCTAGGAAATCGGCTGCTTGCTACTGGTTAAAGAAGAATCACTTAACAAAGACAACTGAAATCTTAAATCAAATGCCGAAATCGAAGAGATAATTGTAAAAATATGGCAATCACACTGGGAAACTTCTACAAAATCAAGAAGGCTTTTTGCTTTTATAGAAAGCATTGAGGAACGACTTACTTGGGAACGATGGAATCCTGACAAAGGAATCGTCCACTTTCTGAGTGGGCATGGAACTTATAAATCAAAACTACACGAACTGGGACTGGCGGCCTCTCCGGCGTGCGAGTGTGGTCTGGACTCAACACCTGAACACGTGGTTCTTAAGTGCCCTGACAATCAATTAAAAACGGACGGAACAGTTAATACACGAATTGTGGAGCAAAGAGAGGAATTGAATAATCTAACATTAATAGAAATGCTGCGTGATGAAACGAAACGAGGAGTCCTGCATCACTTGGCGACCTATATTTCCTACATGGAATAAATTAAATTTCAACAAAATTGAAAGGAACATACATAAAAAAAAAATATGCGACTAATGAAGGAATCAACAGTTAAAGCACTTCAAATTAATATACAACCACTCGTTGGTACGGATAAACGAACGCGACCGCAGGAAAGCCCGTCTGGAATGCTCGAGAGCTCCCGACAGGCGGATCGAAAGTCGCTATCGCGAATTAAACGATGACAATTACGTGTGCGGAAGTGATTAATCGTGTATAAACGGAATTATGGTCTTATAAACTCAAGTGCTGTAAATAAATGTAAATAATAATCGGTATGGATGAGCGCGCGCGACTGGGAAAAACCAAAGGGGATAGGAACAATTGAGAATACACACAAACCTTGTGCACTTTAGATCTAATCCACGGCTATGGTCGTCGATGGTCCCCGATGGTCGAGTGAAGTCGTTGTCGCGAGGGTGAACGGAAAATATAGCGTATGTGATAGTGGCTTATAACGTGTGGATTCTGCCCCCAGTGCCTGGCTGCCAACCCAAGGGATAGGACGGCATTCGGTATCCGAGGCGCTGGATTGGCGGGATAACTAAACGACTGCGAGTGATAGTGTAAAGTGTTGTAGTGCAGTTCGGAAGTATGGAGCAGCGGAAGAAGAGGAGAAAATCCTAGGAGTGGCCCCGATCTGCAGATCTGGAGGACTTGTCCAGCCGCCGGGAATGGAACTTCTGAATCAACTCCTCCTGCTTGAGTGAATGTGAGATGTGAGTGAGAATGAGAATGGGTTAGGTAGAGATAGGTTCGGTCATGGTTAGGTGTAGGGTAGATGTAGGTATGGGATAGTTAAAAGGGAAGGGATAATCAAATGGAACTTAAGTAAGGGAAATTGTGAACTTTGATTAGTTTGATTTTGTGAATGAAGCAAATAATAATACCACTGTAGCAGACCTTAAAAACCTGTAAATTTAGTAATCGAGAATAGATAGCTAAACAGATTATAAAAACCATTGCAATATCACGTAACGAAATAGCAAATAAAACAAATAAAATATAAAATTAAGCGTAATAAACTTAACTTAAAGACATAGACTAAAATGACATACCATTAAAATAATAAACTTAATATTCAGAATTTCAAAATAGAGTGTGATGTGTGTGTGATATGTGAGTGATGAACAATGTAAGAAAACATGTGTACAAGTAGGAAGGAAACAAATATAAATAGAGATATAAACTCATATAAAGTAACATAAATAAAGCAACAACTAAAAACAAATAAAACTATTATCAATAAGTGTTGTAATAAATTTGATTGAAAACAAAAAAGAAAAGAAAAAAAATCTCCCCAACCGCGGAAACAGGGCCCAGGTTTGTATCCGGGAACTGGGCCATAGAGAAAAAAACAACAACTTCCTTTTTTTATTATTATTATTATTATTATTTATAGAGGAACTTTTGTGGAAACAGGTCCTTATAGACTCCGTGTCTCGACGCCGAGTCTGGGGTCGAGGCAGGGACTCTACCCTGGGGATGGCATACCCCAATTTCATGGAGAACACGTTTAGTTCGTTGTGCCCATCAGGCGCGCGAAGTGAAATTGTGCAAAGGATGCGGAGAGGTAGGGGTGGAAAGGTGGGTCCCAAATGTAAAAAAAAAAAAAAATATGCCACACACATGCGAGTTACTGATGGTCAGTCCTTTTTACACCGCTGCACTATTCTGGAGATACTACCTTTCTTCGGAAGGTGCACTTATGTGCCCCTGCCAAATACCTGGATTTTCAATGCCATAGCGGGAACGTAGGAACGTCCTACTCTACCCACAACCACCCCATACTGGTACTACCACATCATGCCTACAACGGTGGCGCTGTGTACGCCTCGGACGGAATAGGACCAAGGTCAAATCATCCTATCTTAACTGAATCAACCTTCTGTATAAACGGGGTCACCTATTGTGGAGACGGGATGAGATTACAAATGTAAGGTCCGTCTTCCATCGAACATGGTGTGCTATGGAGGTTTGTTTCTCTAGCAGGTGTTTTTAGTGAGATTTTATGTGACGTAACAGCTAATAGAAGTCAATAATATACATGACATCCATGGAAATGTAAAGATTATTCAAGACTAAAGAATCAGTTCGCATACATGTGTTATAGGTGTAAATACTGAAACAGCATTTCTTCCTTTAAAGAAAGAAAAAGACTACCGTAAAAATCTTGACTTTATTAGAATATACACTTACAAGGAAACACTAAGCTCTGTATAAGTATATAACTCATTGAATTCAGCTTTGGTGATTCCCCAACATGGTAAGTAGTGTGTAGACAGACTTCTCTACATGTGAAATAATAGCCATACAGTAAGAAACTGGCCTGCCAGTTTATGGACTTGGGCTTAAATCTACCCAAGCTCGGCATGCATTTTTGTCTATTTTTATTATCATTTTGATTTGATCGTATTGCTGTTAGCATTTTAAATAAAGTGCTTGGTAAAGTTGGCTCAACACCACTTACTTGAATGGACCCCTACGAAACTGCAACCCGTGAACACGCACACAGAAAGCGAATGGGCTAACGTACCCGGTCTATATTTTAATTTACTATACTATCATTATGATTTTGTAATTAACATAATTCCCTTGCGCCCCCTCCCTTCTCCCAAAAAAAATAACCAAGCAGAAGTAGTAAAGGTAAAGCTATCCCCTGTGCGATACGCACGCGCCGTGAACGGCGCATAGGGGATGTGGAGGTAGCGCTCCACATTTTTTTTGATCTACGATACGAAGTGAGGTGGGGTGGTCAGTCCCACGCTTGACTGCCTTTACCTTCCCAAGGTGCCCAGGGGTTACCAAGGACACACTGGTACTCAATTTGATAGGAGGCTGAGTGCACCTCAGAGCGCCAGTGCTAACGTAAATTGAACGAAAGTTGCTATAGTAGTAATAATACATAATAATAATACGAGGCTTAATACCTCATATGGAAAAACCCACTTCGGACCCCAGTGCTTTCCCTATTCTGTATTAAAAACGGAACCATGTCACCATCTAACCGTCCGCAATCAAAGTTTATTGTTATTTATTTTTTTAATGTAGGAACTTTCATAAACAGTCTTTTCCAAATGAGTATCCGCTCTCCATCTTTTTTTTTTTTTTTTTTTTTTTTTTTTTTTTTTTTTTTTTTTTTTT
>JAGDQP010003847.1:51465-62902 GCA_022664845.1 Lepisma saccharinum | reverse complement strand
TTTTGATGTGTGTTTCGTGCATTTTAGCCAATAATATCAAGCTTGGCATCGTCTTCCTTCGTATCTCTGACGTTCCGATATATTTTTTTCTTTTGTATCTATATATATATTACTTCATACTTTCCTGGATCTTCATCCTTTGGTACAAAACAACTTTTGAACCCAGTTAGATGCTTGTCAATGTTGTTTTTCTAAGGGCGAAGGGGTTATCATAGGGCTATTAGTTATGTTTCTCTTGTAATCATTGTTGATTCTTATTTTTACTAAATGTTCTATTTCTGTTTGGAGGATTTAAGTGTTAGATTATACGTTTAAGGCTCTCAAAAAAATAAGAAAAAAAAAAATGTTTAAACAGATGCTACATTTTAACTGCTAATTATGACCTGATTTTCTTGTATGTGTTGTTTTAGTACCGAAAATGTACTTCAAATAGATTCTGTGATCGTTCAACAACAGAAAGTACCCTCTCCGCCACTCTCACTTTCTCCGTGTAAGTTGCCAGTTCGGGAACTCTGGAAACAAACTAATTTAGTGGTTTTCCCGGCAGATGCAGATTTTTTTTAGAAAGCAATCTAGCGGCTAGAAAAATTTACTATCCTAAAATTGAATAAAATTTACTAAAAATGTAGAAATTGTTCAATCGTTTGAGAGTGAAACCATCAAAAAAGACGAGAAGTTAAATATTTTAAATCAGACGACTGAAAGCAGGACAAATCAACTTTCAGCTTGACTATTTGATCATGAAAAGCAAGACTGTCCGTTCAAAAGTAGAACATATGGCCACCCTATCGAAAGTAGTAAAAGTACAAGGTTTCATGAATAACTTGAAACGGAATTTTAAAATAAATAAATAAATAAATAGAAAATAAACTCTGTGGATGGTAATTCTATTTAGTTTATTATTATTTAGGACTAGCTGGTTTGCCCGCCCGTTGGTGCGGGGTGAATAAAATATGGTAGCAACAGTCATCAGCTTTGTTAGGGGTGTGTTACCTAAGATAGTCATGTCAGATTTGACCACTTGAAGGTAGTCAACCCGTCGAACAACACTGTAGTGTGGGTTGCCGCGTGCTTTGCTTTCAAATTTTTCATTATTGTTATCAACGCCATTGGAACTCAGTGGACAATGAGATGGTCGATTATCTCTGAAGGTAATAAATTTAGAATCAAAGTGATAAGATAACTTCCCAGTCCGATCCAGTGTCTGATCATGTGCCAAAAATCATTCCAATCGGTCAAGTACTTTTTTGCGTGATGCTCACGCACACATAGTCCCTTTCAATTTTATCCTTTATATAGAGATTTTGTTGAGTTTTGAGATCTGTGCTGATGTAAATATTTTTCTTTCAGTTCAAAGTGAAAGCTCTGGAAAACCCTGTGGCAGAGAAAGTAACCCACGTGAACTACATGAAAATAATGAACGAATTGGGCTTAGAAAAACAACTGATAGGCCAATGTACTTAACTGGGCTACATTCATAACTCAAACTATTATTGGAAATTTTTAGCAAGAGTATTTATTTGTAAAGAACTTTCATTTCTCAGACTTCGATCCTGTAACTTATCCTGGATTTTTTAGTAGCTTTACTTGTACGATGGTGTGAACCTTTATTATGTATCAGTGTGAATTTTACGTGTGTGAATAATGTGAATATTGTTCGTAGTTTTTATAAGAAAGTATTGTCAATATGATTAGCAAAGCATTATTGTTGATCGTGTGTGAGTGAATTTTGTTTGTATCTTGTCAATTTTTCTATAGCTTTTTACGAATCGCATATGTCGTCTACTAAAATTCTATTCTTAGTTGCGTGGACATTTGTGGAGTGAATATACCTTTGATGACAATAAATGTATAAACATTTTCTCTGCTAAAAGAAGTAAAATAAGTATTTACTAAATAAATTAAAATTCTAGATTGTAATACGATTCTGAAAGAATGGGTGGCCTTCTTGGAAAACGATATTTTGTATATTTGTATTTTTTTTACAAATTAAATTTTCTTTTTTTTAAAATAAAATATATAATCTTTTCTTTCCTTTCTCTTTCTATACTCGCCTAAAAACTTTAAGTACTTCTTCCCCTTTCCATTCAATTACTTTTTTAACGCAGAAGATATACACTCCGATTCATAGAAAATGGTTCATGCGAAGTCCGAAAAGGTCCATAACGTAGGAATACCTAATCTGTGCCAAATCTCAACTTCCGCACCTCCCCATACCCGAGTACACTTCTTATCACGGCTGCACCTTTGACGAAACCTTTCGAGCCAGCATCCTGAAAGTACTGAATCCTGACTCACCTGCCACAGTTAGAAAGAGATGGGAGCAGAAGTACATCTTCATCCTTTCCGCCAACCATGAACCCGGCCTCAATTGTATGTAACTCCCTGCAGCGCAGTTTCTTCTTCGTTCCTCTCTAGTTGCTCTTTTATCCTAATTTTCAATATTGTTTTTATTCTCCCTTTCCCCTCCCCCTCTGATTCTTTACCTTCCTATTCCTTACCTACTCGTAGTAACCTCAGTACCTTCTCCATTTGGTTTTTTCTCCGACCCATCTAGTAATTTTCCCGCCTTCATAACCTGCCACACTGTTACCCAGCATCAGCTGGCAAAATGGCGTCTCCTTAGCACAAGTCCCGTACCAGTCCTCTCTGTCCATTTTCTCTCCTACCATGTGAAAATGCTTTTGCGAAACGCTGCCGCTTTTCTATTGTGTTTGTGTACGGGTGTCTATCTATCCTATAATGTAAGTACTTTTTATCTACCTTTTTTACTATCTTATATAAGATGGTAAACAAGGTAAAGAAAAAGGATACTTACATATTGAAATCTTGGGATAGGAGCACACGAACTTCACAAACACTATAGAAAATTAGTACGTTTCGCAATAGCGTTTTCAACTAGTAGGAGAGGAAGTGGACAGATGCGGGACTGGTGTTAAGGAAACGACATATTGTCAACAGAATGCAGGGTGACCGTGTGGCCAGGTTATGGAGGCGGGAAAATGACTAGATGGGTCGGAGAAAACACCAAGTGGAGAAGAAAGTGCAAAAGTTACTAGGAGGAGGTTAGGGGCTTCCTAAAGAAATAAGAGGGTACACGTGTACGTACAATTTAACCCTTTGGATATGAAGAACACAATTCTGCAATATCACGTGTCATAAACTTGTGCAACACGCTGTACCTAAAAAGTCGTCCAATTCGGAGCAACATCATTGGTGCTATGACGTATTCACTTAATACGTACACACCCTCAAAAAAATGCGCCGTACCCCAGATTTTTCACATGTTTTGTTGTTATATAATCAATTCTGTTTCGCCTGATTTTATCACCTTTTGGACTGACAAATTTCTTCCAACGGACATTTTATGTGAATCGTAGTGTACAATATTACTAAGTGAATCCATAGCCGACGGGAGTATCGTCTAATTAAGTGGAAATGTTGCATAATATTGTAATATAGAACGATATATTGAGTGTAGCATTAAAGTGAACATGGTATATGATGTAATTGTCAGGTAAATTGGTTTAGTGGCGGTATATTGAACAAGGTTTGAACTGGAGAAAAAATATCGCATCGTCCATTTTTTTAAATAGAATATAGTGATGACGCCAAAAATGTTTTGTATTTTATGAAAAATATTTTCGTGACTAAGTCATTTTTATTTTAATATGGGTATTGACAATTCGTTATTTTTACTGATTATGATGTAACTTTCAGGCAACCCTCTTAGGGTACTGTTTCCTTATTTGTCTACGGTAACAATAGACTATCGATGCCGATAAGATCTAATCGGTGCTAGTATCTATTGAAAAGAGGGGAGATCGAATGGGTTGAATCCAGAATTCTATCGATCAATTGGAAGATTCACTTTTTTAGGGGTCTCGGGTTCGCTTTCCGGAGCTGCCAAGGATTTTTTCCAAGACCGTGTGGGTCTGAAACGGTGCCCACCCAGCATCGTGATGCAATTGGGGAGCTGTTGTGAATAAAAGACAATGGCGATCACAGTTGAGAGCTTCGGCTCTCCTCTCCCAACCTGTCTGGTTAGCGTGGGAGCAGAAGACCAATCTCCTCCTCATCCAGTAGTGGATTGAATATGGCTGTGATTTATTATTATTTACTAATTTCACCTGGTTTAACGCCCTTATCTCCGATGGAGGTTTTGTACTGATTTTCGTAACAATGGGTTCTCAAGTCTTACCGCGCAGATGCAACCTGTTTGGGTTCTACTTCAGAAGGAAAATATTCGATCAGATTAATTTAAAATGTCCATACGAAAGCTAATTGGTACTTCCCGGCGTTGATAAGTAATCCTCAAATGATGAGATTTCTTCTCTCTTCCAACGTTTCGGGAGCTTATGCTGATCACAGATGAAAACGCCCAGATGTTTGTTGAAAGAAGTACGAAGGAAGTGAAGAAGAAAGATTAAGGAAAAGAATAAAGCTGTGTCCTTAACTTGACTCGAACTTCCTAGTATAAAGGTGAAACAGTGGAGCCAGATACGTGGTTGGTGAAGGGGTTAAAATTGACATGGTAAAATAACCAAAAGTGGAACACTGCGTCTGCTGGTTAAATTACTGTAACGTGTAGATCAATGTGAACACATGTGAAGGAAACTGGTAGTGTTAGAAGTTTTATGAGTAAATGGCAATGGGCGGAAAGGGGGGGGGGCTATTTTGGGACGGGATCTGGACTGATAGATTATGTTTTCTAAAAATAAAGGTGACCACGCTTTATGTAGACATCCAAGGTCTGTGTTGAGAACAGTTTGGATCGTTTTTTTTTTTTTTTTTTTTTTTTTTTTTTTTTTATTTGTTGAAATAATAGAGCAAGCCTCCTTTGCAGAATGGTCTATGTGATGTTTAACCTTGTATAGGACGTGTGCGGATTTTATACCGTGGTTTTCATTCCGTAAATGTTTGGAAAGGCAAGAAACTGGGTTTTCGGAGCGTGCGTCTTTGGTATGGTCACTTATGCGTACAGACAGGGGTCTTTTGGTCATACCAATGTAGGGTATTAGGGGGGGGGGTCGTAATGCGGGAGGCGAATTGTGATCTTGGAACACTTCCATGATTCGTTGTGAAATACGTGGGAAAACAGGTACACTAACGTATTTAGGGTTGGCAACGTCCAACTTTTGGAGTTTTATTGAGGGTGGATTTTGCAGAGTTTAGCCATCTTTCTAACTGGTGTTTGTTGTAGCCATTTGTGATGACAATAGAGAAAATCTGGTCTTTGTCAATTTTGTAGATTGGAGCAAAGTTTGTACACTCTAAGAAAGAAGTTCTTGTAGATGTTGGATTTTGAAGCGAATGAATGGCTTGATTGTTGGTGAATGTATACCTAGCTGGCGGATTTCTGTAAACTTTGGTTCGGAATCTATTGTTTTGTCTGTTAATAACTACTCACTCACTCTATGGCTTATGGAACTCGTAATTTCATCGCCGCAGTAACAAACGTTCGCCATTGGATTCTATCCTGGGCAGTATCAAGCCAGTTTTCATCACGAACAACTACTTCTCGAAGATCTCTTCTAATATTGTCCTCCCAACGACGTCTCGGTCTTCCCAATGGCCTCTTTCCATCGGGCCTTCCAAGCAGGATAGAATATAATCTTTGTCTGTTAATAGATAAGTCTAAATAATTAAGAATACATGAGGGTGTATTTTTATGGGTAAATTGCAGTTTGGGGTGTTAAGGCTGTTGAGAAGAAAATCGAACTCATTGTCGCACTGATATATCACAATAATGTCATCAACAAATCTTAGATACCGTACCTTACATACTGTGGCGCAGGATTGGATAAGATTCAAGTTTCAACATGGTTCGTAACTATGTTTGCTAAAATAGACGAAAGAGGGCTACCCATAGCCAATCCTTCTTTTTGTATGTAGAAACTGGAACATGTTGTTTGTTATGCATATATTTACTAAGTCAGTAAGAAAGTTTTCACAAAGATAAAAATATGTTCAGTATAGACTACCGAACTCCGTTAAAATGTTCGCTTTCAATGCAGATTGAAAGTGTACATTTCTCTGGTTCCGATTGCTACGTAACTTTGGTTAATCTTAACACTTACCTACTAGTTCCATAATGTCCCCGCTGTGTGAATTAAAATTAATTTCAAGCTTTCGAATCCGCTCCGAGTTTTTTTTTCAAGGAACAACAATTAAGCGTGGGTAAAAGGTAAAACAGATGACTGGAGGCGGACAAAAACTTAATAATCTGCTTCTATTTCACCGTCGTCAACTATGCAACACAACCGTACGAATATTTCACAGAAGCGTACAAATTTATTAATGAATGAATTAGTAAACAAAATCACCATTTAAACAACAAACATAGAATTTAATTTTATTTATGGCTTTTACGCATCTAAAGCTCTGGGCGGAGTAGGGTAGAGGAAAGGATTCAGGAAGGTGTCGGTCAGGGCCTGTATTGAAGGTGTCATCCCGGCCATTGCCTGGTGCAACAGGAAAACCCTAGGAAAACCTCAAGCTTATATTAATAACAAAATAGCTTCCAGATAACTTCGCTGTCCAACCCTAATGGTATGGAAAATGTCTGTCTGTTTCTTGTAAGCATGCTCAGTGGTAGCGCGTTGGCGTAGCATTTGGGAGGTCGTGGGTTCGATCCCAGTGGCTTTCCATCCTGACTGAGGATTTTCCAGTCTTTCCTCAGACACACCAGGCAGATGCCGGGATGGCACCTTCAGCATAGGCCCTGGCCAACACCTTCCTGAATCCTTTCCCTTCCTCTATCCCGGCCTGAGCCTTAGATGCCTAAAGGCCAAAAAATAAATAAATAAATGATAGATGCATTTTCCCCTTTTCCTATAGATGTCGTAGCTGGTAAAACTTTTCTGTTATGGCATAAAGATGAGGATCATTTTGGAATTTTCATCGTTTGCCAATACTTTTATTGGAAAGTGAGGGCATGTAACTCCTGTACTAAATATTATAGTGTAACGTATCAGTCTTGCTCTAAAACTAACAGATCTGCGTTTGGGTGTCTTCATTTGGTACTTATAATTTTTGTTTCAAATGTGGGAAACAAGAAGAGAAAGGGCCATTTTTCTATTATATTTTTTATGTGATCTTTCACTCCGAAGACTAATTGGGACCAGGCAGTAGATATCTTCCACAATAAATGTCGTGAGCATCTGGACCATATTGAAATTATATCATTCTATGTCGAATGAGCCTTTATTGAAGGGAAAAGTTCACCATACGCTGCTTTTCCATATGTAGAAGCCACGAAAAATATAGTCGAAATGCCAAAAATTGTCTTTAGCTGTTAGAGAGGATAATTTCGTAGAAGATTGTTTCAAATTAGAATAACTGTTATTAGTAAAGTTTTTAGGTTAATAAGACTATTTTTACCTAACTAAGCAGCCGTAGCTCAGTTGATAGGAGTGTTGCCTTAGCAATCAAAAGGTCTTCAATTCTGAGTGAGGTTTTCCCTCAGTCACACCAAGCAAATACCGGAATGGTATCTTCACGCTAAGCCCTGTCCCACTTCCTTCCAACATTCTTTCCCCAACCCTATTCCGGCCTCAGCCGAATTTGCCTAAAGGCCATAAATAGGTAAAACATGGTGGGGGATGTGACGGTAGCGCTCCACATATTATCGACCTACGACACGAAGTGAGGTGGAGTGGTCAGTGCCACGCTCGACCGCCTTTACATCCCAAGTTGTCCTGGAATACCAAGGTCACTCAATTTAATACGAGGCTGAGTGCACCTCAGAGGGCCAAGCATGGAAGAACTGAAGAAAAGTCTCCAGTTCCTTGGACGGGATTTGAACCCGGTCCACCCTATCGTAGTCAGATGTGCTAGTGTCTGAGCGACGGCGATTCCTTAAACCCTATAAATAAATCTAAAAAAAAATCAAAAGGTCATAACATTGCAATGAAGCATGATAGACACCAATCAGGTTTTACATGAAATTGAAACTTTCCTTGTCGAGTCCGTTTGAAATAGATCAGGAAAGAGGTAACATCCGTTACTCTTGATCATCTTAGGCAACAACTGGAGTATAGCTTAATTTAAATATGTACAGGGCTGTCCGAGAAACAAAACTGGTTAAATAGTATCTGTTTCGTCCATCTATCATGTCTCATAGCGATGCCATGGTCATTTGAAACCTCACAGTGACTTTCAAGAACACACTGAATGTAACCAAGATTCTTACGCCGTTATGTAAACGCAATAAACTTCTTTATTAGTTTAACTTGTTAAATACGTATAAAAATATAAACGAGCCCTTCAAACATATAAGGCATGTATTTAATGGTAATACGAGTACACAGCTTGGTAGCATTTTCTTTAAAACTGCGAAAATACAGTCGGATACAAAAGTACTACCTTTGCTCCTGGTTGATATGTACACATTTACTGTATGTAACAGCATATTTCTTGCTTCTTATTTACTATAATGTTCAAAAGATAATTCCACACAGCTTTTTTTTTTAATCCTTTTAAACGACAACCTTTAATATTATTACAATTCTTACTATACGTTGACAGTTCTGATTCCTATGAACCAAATTATAAAACGAAACAAAGTACATAAGAATAAAATCTTAAATGAACTAGCGGATATATTCACCCGTCCCTTGGGTGTTACATTAAGGGAAAAAAACATAAAAAACAATAACACAGAGTCAGTTTTTTTTTCAGTCAGACATTTTCAATATTTCTAATTCGTTGATCTCCTCTTCCAATGCAGAAGCTAACTCCTGTAGTTCCTTCATTTCTTTCTTGCCGTTTTCCATACGTTTTTCAACTTCATTACACTTCCGCTGCATCAACGAGCTGGAAATAGATTTATGTCAATGAATAAAGATGGATCACAAATTCTCTGCTATCCCATTTTGCTCTTACAGTTAATTGATGCCTTGTTTAAATTACTAAGATTGTTACGGTGGTAAAAATCATGGTTGAAATAACTTACGTTTAGACTACAGAACTTAACTTGGTTATCGTGCTTGTACTGCCGTTTTCAGTAAAGAAACAGGTTACAGGCTTAGAGTAAGGAATCTCCTTTTTCATACTCTAAGGTTACACGCTAGAGGTTTAAAATGTAAAATAATAAACACAAATGAATTGATTGTAGCGTAACATTTTGTAGATTAGTTCTGCCATAATTCTTTTATACTTTAAAAGTGATACGCACCACTAGGATGCTATATATTTTGATAAAGAAACAAACAAACTCACGAAGTGAGCTGCGCTTAGCGGCCATCTTGCGTTTAGATAACTAACGTAAGTTGACGCTGGTTAAATTTGAAACCCGCGTTAACAGTAACTTGCGTTTACATTACTAAAATGATCTTGGTTAACGTTACCCATGGTAAGGTGTTAGTAATGTAAACAAGGCATTAATGATAAGGCGCTAAGGATGATAAGGTTGCTTGAATATCACAAATGTTGAATACAAACGAAACTTGAAAAGGATTTCCATAGAAAGAGAACAAATCGACTTTGTTGTAAGCAAAGTCTTCAATGAAACATAGGAGTCAAATAAATTTTATTTGAGAAAATAAAATTATCCGTTTTTATCGTAGACTTCCGTTCACTTAAGAAAGCAAATAACGTGTCAATAATTTCAATACTGCAGAAATTGTTTTTAAAGAAAGTGAACTTTATTTTTGAAAAGTACAACATTTTTCTTATGGTTGTAGCCTTTGCTTTCGGGAGGTTCTGGGCTTGTTACCAGCGGTCGACCATCCTGACGGGTCTTTCTAGGATTTCCCCTCACTTACACTAGACAAATGCCGGGATATCACCTTTAACTTAGGCCCTGGCTGACTCCTTCCACATACTTTCTCCTACCCTATCCCGACCTGAGCCACACATGTCTAAAGGCCATGAATAAATTCAATTCAGTTGAACACGTTTTAAGAGGTTTTAAAACAGGGATTTCGCCAGGATTTTTAGTTTCAGGGGGGTGTAAAGACAATTCCTAGCAAGCCAGGCGCGTCAGCATTTGGGGCCGACGTCGGGTTTTAAAAAAAAAGGCGGCGGATGGGTGCTGGGCGAGGTTACGCCAATATAACGGCAAGTCGGGAGTTGATGGCGGCTCGAAAGTTGGCCCGATGACCAAACGACACTTATGGGTCGCGCCGACCTTCCCCCAACTATTTCGCGACCACTAGTCGGTCGGGCCCGCCTTCGGGGTCGGCATTTGGCTTGCTGAGTTGGGAGGTTGTAAGTGGAGTTTCTATCCATATTTTGACTATAAGAAAATTAAAGTTGGGGTGACGAGGATTTGGGGGTGACACTCCCACAAGAAGGAAGGGGTCTGCCGGAATCATTGTTTCAAAACCACATTTTCAAGAATCAACACAAAAAGATTACTAGTAATCTAAAAATTGAACAGAATAAAAGCAATTGTCACAGATATTACATACATGGTGCGAAATCATCCCATTTGCTGGAAGAGTGAACATGAATGTTTTTTTTTTTTTTTCATTTAGGAAAGAATGAGAGTGTGATGATTAGGGGCGGTGTCAGGAAGCTGACGGATTTTATCATTTGATTCCTTTATTAATATTGAGAAATTCGGAGGTGATAAAGATCTTTGATCATAATCATAATATAAGGATTTTTGTGACTACTACTACTGCTATTACTACTACAAATACTACTACTATTACAACATTAAGTTATAATAAAATCACATTTAATCCGCTGTAAAACATTAAATCTAAATATTTTTGGCTTACAACAATCGAAATTTGAAAATCTAAACTATTTATTTATTTCTGACTTAAAATGAAAATGATGTACTTATTTCATTGTTATAAACAATGTTTTTATTAATGTTGTAATTAACAATGTTAACAACAATGTATGTTTTTATTAATTCGATCGCGGCACAGTCACTTCCGGTGACTTAAGACACCTAAACCTCCTGCTCCTGGACTCAAAGAACACGTATGCACAATTTAGTTGAAATCAATGCACGTTTGTAGGTTTAAATCTTGTTCAAATACGCAGATATTAATTAGGTTATATATGATGATTAAAAAAGGTAGAAAAAAGTATTTACATTTGTAGAATACCAAGACAGGCGTACAGGAACTTCACAAACACAATAGAAAAGCGGCAACGTTTCGCAAAAGCGTTTTCACATGGTAGGAGAGTTGTATATATAATATATACAAATATATATTATTTCACATGGTACATATAGTTTTGTAGTACTGTTTGTTTATATTTTTAATTAATTTTCTTGAAGTAATAAATTGCGTCTTCTAACTGCCGATAAATTCTATGCTGTAGTAAGATATGTATTATGTGTGCGTGTTTGAGCACTGTACAACTGCACCGCTATTTTTTTTAGGTAGATTTCGAAGAAAAATCTACCTATTAAGATCAGTGTCATATATATATATATATATATATATATATATATATATATATATATATA
>JAGDQP010003847.1:13056-44646 GCA_022664845.1 Lepisma saccharinum | reverse complement strand
ATATATATATATATATATATATATATATATATTAAATCAGAATACAAAACTGAGTTTGTGTGTGAAGGATTAGGTGCCATTGGTCAGTGGTTGAAGAGACATTGACGGAAAATTTTAGTAACTGCATTGTTTGTGGTAGGCCACTGATGACATCTGGCGCTAGCGTACACTCAGTGCCACGCACTACGGTGATAGGTAGTCAAACGACACCGATAGCCGCACGTTGCTATACGCATAGTCACCAGAGACTCACACTGGTACAAGTGTAGAGTTGGGGAGAATCCGTAGAATGGTACACGAATACTGTGCGTAAGGTTATTCAGGGGACATCTGGTTAGATAGAGTCTAGTCAATTTTAACCATTTATCGGTGTCTCCGTCTGTACGGATATAGATATAACGATGTGCGAATGTTAGTGTCCGGATCTTCTATATCTTCTAGATCTGAGTGTCCACTTGAAATAGTGTTACTTGTCAGTCCAGAAACTCCTAACCTCGCGATTAATATCAAGAAAGTTGAAATTGAAAATATACAGAACGGTTGTTCTGCCGTTATACTTTACGGTTGCGAAAGTTGGAGTACGACCCTAGCAGACGAACATAAATTACGAGTGTTTGAAAATAAGGTCTTGAGAAAGATATACGGGACGAGATGACTGGAGAATGGAGGAGCTTGCATAGTGAAGAACTTCACGACTTTACGACTCACTCGATGTTGTAAGAATAATGTAATCGCGACGACTAAGGTGAGCAGGCCATGTAGCTCGGATGAGGGAGAAACGAAGACTATATTTCGTAGTGGTTTGTAAGCCGTAGGTAAAGAGACCGTTGAGAAGACCGAGACGACGTTGGGAGGATAATATTAGAAGGGATCTTTGTGAGAAGTAGGTGTTTGTGATGAAAACCGGCTTGATCTTGCTCCGGATAGAACCCTATGGAGAACGTTTGTTACTGCGGCGATGAACTTGCGAGTTCCGTAAGCCATAGAGTAAGTAATAAAGCTCTTTTAATTAAACGTCTGTTTTACTTACAGTTGCTTCAGTTGTGTGTCTTTTTCTAACTTTTCTATGGCGACAATTTCGTCGACTTCCTTCCTCACCATTTCACTGATAATTTCCTCTCCCTCAATTTCCCTCTCAACCTCATCATTCTTCTGCTGTTCCACTTGGAAGACTTCTGCAACGAAAGTAGAAAGATACCGCAAATAAGAAATGAGATCATTATTTAAAATAGGCTGACTAGGTTTATACACTTGACTTTATTATTAAAAATACATACACACACATACAATAACAAAACGAGGTAACAGTTTCGGTGTTCTATCAAAACCTTCCTCCAACGACACTCTCTTAAAACACTCATCATTATTTGGAAATACTACTAACAAGGAAACCATCTCAAGTGTCATCGTTGAAATGGAAGGAATAATGCTTTGTTTTGAAACAGATGAAGAATGTTAACACAACAAATAACACAATAATACCGCATAGGCAGAAACTTTTACAAGGGCGGGGGGGATGAAATGTTATAGATAAGAAAATAACGTGATGAATTTAATATTATATACTATACATGCGTCCAGATCCAGACCGAGCCAACGTAGCTCAGTGGTAGAGCGTTGGCGTAGCATTCGGGAAGTCGTAGCTTCGATCCAAGCTGCCGATCATCCTGACTGAGGTTTCTTTTCAGTCACACCAGGTACATGACGGGATGGCATCTCTAACATAGGCCCTGGCGGACACCTTCCCGAATACTTTCCTTTCCTCTATCCCGTCCTGAGCCTTAGATGCCTAAAAGCTATAAATAAAATTCAAATTCAATTCCAGATGCAAACTTACAGGGGAGAGATTTTCCCCTCATCGGCCCGTTCAACCTCATGAGGACTAACCTTAGCCTTACGCGGCGAAATTGAGGATGAGAGCTATATTCAACATGAGGATAGAACGTACTGATAATTAAGAGTATTTTTTAATAAGTAAGGTGTGTCTGTTCCTTGTTAAATATTCAGGAATGTCAGAGTTTCCATTATGAATTTCAAGATTAGGATGAATGAAAGAAATATACTACAATAATGCATGGTGCTGGAAGAATGTTCAGTTTTTCAAATGATGGTTTACAATGAGGTCTGGGTGAGGATGCCCTATATTCGGAAAAAAATAAGAAAAAGGTGTGCTCTATATTCGGAAATATATGGTATTAACGTACGGAGAATGAATGCATTATCAATAATACATACTTTGAAAATGAATTGTAGTGGTCATAAACCATAGAGTTAGTTAGGTCCTCTAGTCCATCGTTTCTCAACCTTTATCATTCTGCGACCCCCTTTCACCATGCCTTCTAGCCGACGACCCCTTTCACCATGCTTTTTAGCCGGCGACCCATAATTATTTTATTTTGTATAATTATTTGCTTTTCATTTCAAAACATAATAGTTTATTTCCTGTATGTATAATAAATACCCTAATTATATTATCCAAAATTATTCAACAAACTACATTATCTTTAGTAATTATTAAAAACAGCAAGCAAAATAAAATACTTTCTTTGAACTTTATTAGTTTTAACCTACAAAACCCTAGTTCAATTTATTTTTTCACCTTCCTTCGCGACCTCCTTGCATACATCCCGCGATCCTCTGGTTAAGAAATCCTGCTCTAGTCTAACGTGTGGTGGCCATCAGTTTTGAGGGAATTGAAAAACATTCGGGTTCACCCAAACGTGTGGAAAACAATAAAAGATTACTTCCAAAACAGAACAATGGAAATAGATACGGCTGATGGCGTTATAAGCAAGGCTCCGACAAAAGGATGCCCGCAGGGCTCAGTGCTGGGGCCGATTGTGTGGGATGTGATGTTTCAGCCATGTCTGGAACTGCTAAACGGACTGGAAGAAGTGGAACAGGTCGTGGGATATGCGGACGATCTGGCGGTCGTAATAAAGGGCAAAAGCAGGCAAGATCTACAAGATAAAGCAAATCATATTATTGGAAGAATGACATCGTGGTGCGAGAACAATAAACTATTAATATCAGCAGAAAAAACGAAATATGTAATATTTAAGGGTAAACTGAATTTCAATAGGTGACCAATAATGAAGATAGAAGGGAAAACAATTAAAAGAGAAAAAGAGATAAAATATCTAGGTGTGCTACTCGATGAAAAGTTAAATTTTAGATCCCATGTGACTAAAATAAAAAATAAAGCTATTAAAATATCACACAAAATTGTAAATATCGCTACCAACGACTATAGAATACCAATCAATATCATACGAATGTACCACGATGTCATAATTCGCTCCGTTGTTGGATATGCGCCAGCGCCTGGTGCCACCGGATGGATGATATAAGACAAATACAAATTATCAACAGATCTCAAAGACAAATCTTACTCCGTCTTACAGGAGCCTATAGAACCACTCCGGTGGAGGCACTCCAGGTGGCGACCGCGACCATGCCCATGCATCTTCAAGTTAAAAGGATGGGAGCCGCGGTCTGGTTAAAGAAAGGAAGAGGAGATAAAATTATGAATATCTTACATCAGGCAGCAGAAAGCAAGGGAGAAATTCAAGAAATACTGACCAGTGCGTGGCAAAGACTCTGGAATGAAACATCTAAGGCTAGAAGAGTGTTCAGCATGTTTCCAGACGTGGCAGAGGGGGCAAACATGAACCTAGAACTGGAAGGAGGTCTACTGCATTTCGTTACCGGTCATGGGCCCTACCGTCAGAGACTGAAGGATTTGAAACTAGTTGAAGATAATATGTGCCACGTCTGCGGGGTGATTGCTTCGCCGGACCACGTGGTCCTCAGATGTAGAGAAACAGAAGAACTGGTTAGAGACCAAAGAGCCCTTCTGGGGGGAGAGACCCGTCACAGAGGTTCTGAGAAGACCAGAACTGGTGACGGTCCTCCGGGAGACGGCAGATAAAGTGTCTGCATTTTATAGGAAAAGATACCTGTCCGGGAGGCGCGCTCTGGGGCGTGGCGATCCGTAAAATAACTCATAAGTGCTACATCTAGTGAAACATGACCGGACTGTGCAGGCAAACAGGCGCGCGCGATCGGGTCAACCGCGACAATAAAGAATCTGAAAGTACTCACTCCAACGCCAAAATGGTGAAAATCAGGTAAAATACACTATAATAGCAAAACGTCTGCTACTAAAAGTAATAACTAATATATTGAGAAAGAAAATAACTACCTTCAAGAAAAATGAAAACATCAGCATCAATGGGGTGTTACTGGAACTCCAGGAACAAATAGTGCCTCGCCTGGAACTCTGGTGAGAGACACTCGATTAGTGTGAAAGTGTAAGTGTGTATATGGTGGAGGGAACCAGGCTTGATGATAGTGTTATATTTGGTGGAACAAACAACGAATTAACAAACAGACTAAAAGTTGCGGAAACCGCAACCTGAGGTCAAACAGTGCTTATAATATCTTCGTGTGAATGTGTGCGAGTGAATGTGTTTAAATGAAACATATGGGGAGTAGAGAAGAATGAAGAGGAAAGGAGAGTACGGTGAACTACCAGGAAGCAAGACCTTCCAAAAAGGAAGAAAGAAACCATAATCTTCTCTTCATCTGCCCCAATGGCTCAAAATGTGAACGATGAAGAACAAGAAAGGAGAAAAAGGTAGGCCAACCCTGTGACGAGAGGAGGATGCAGCCCAGAGGGAAGACACAATACCCAAGGAACGCAGAATCTAACCTCTTTTATTCTAATCTCGTTACAGGGGAAGCAGAAGAAGAAGAAGCCACACTTAAGTTTATGTTGTGTCGTCCTGTTTTGTCCTGTCTGTCTTTATGTGTTGTATGTGTTTGTACAAAAAGAAAATAAAGTAGATAGGGGCCCCTCCCATGTAAATGTTCCATCAGATTAGGAACATAGACCAGGAGAACATTCTGGATGCCTGGTCATAAGTCTATTCCGCAACACCAGCTGTCTCAACAGGTGGAACATAGGAGATTCTTGGAATGCCGGAATTCCGTCAATCCAACAATCTCTAGGGATAAGCCTGCCCCAGGCTGACAAGTACAAATATGTGCGTGATGCACGTCCTTGAAAGTGCACAACTCAACCTGTGCAATGGATTCAAAGAGGCAGGGGTGGTAAGGCGGGCCCCAAATAAATAAATAATAAAAATAATTATATTATCCAAAATTATTCAACAAACTACATTATCTTTAGTAATCATTAAAAACAGCAAGCAAAATAAAATACTTTCTTTGATCCCGTTCAACCTACAAAACCCTAGTTAAATTAATTTTCTCACCTTTCCTCGCGACCTCACCTTATATATATTAATGTATGTACGTGTAATTTGAAAATGTAAATAGTGTGTGAACAGACTTCAAGTATGTCAAAAGAAGGAAATACAAATTTTGTATATTTGAATTTTTGTTTATTTAGGCATCTAAGGCTCAGTCCGAGATAGGGGAGGGGAAAGGATTCGGGAACGTGTCGGCCAGGGTCTATATTGAAGGTGCCATATGGTCATTTGCCTGGTGTGACTGCTCAGGATTGTCGGCCACTGGAATCAAATTCACGACCTCCCGAATGCGAACGCTCTACCACTGAGCTACGGCGGCTCGGTAAAGATTTTGTGAACTGGTTGTGTGTTACCGCACTATGTTTGGAAATTTGTCATCAACAATTGTCAAGTCATAAGGTATTGAACCACTCTCAAATGAAATATTACTGAAAATTGTACACCTCTTGATCAAGATGGACGTGGATATCAATGGGTTCATTTTGTGTGTTTGTATATAGAAATTAACAGGAAATATTGAGTAAATGAATCGTTATTAACATCCTAAACGAGCCTCTACTGATGAGACCTACAGTTTTTTTTCATAAAGTGGGCTCCGAACCACCTCTTGCTATACCAATAACAAGTTGCAACTTGTTATTCAATCAACTCCGGCAGGAACTGAACGAAACAGGGACAACGCGCACGGAAAGCGAGCGCGCTAACCTCTTGGCTGCTCTGAGATCAACAGGGAATAGGATACTGAATATTGTAAACGTGTTGATTAACATATCGGTGTACATCATTAGGTATATTTTGTCTACATATTTGTAAAATTAACATTTACTGTGGAATTATGTGATGGATCAATATGTGAATAAAGATATGATACGTTTTTAAAGCAGTCTTTTTATTGTCGTAACTAGAAAAAGATTTTATGACAAAGATAACGGTTTCAAAAGAAAGAAAAAAAATGTTACGGTTTAAGATTCCTAAATATCTCTTTTGACCTCAACTTGGCCAAGAGGAGGTCAGTGCGCTTGCTTTCTGTGCGTGTGGTCACAGGTTTCATTCCCGCCGGGGTCCATTAAATTAATGGTTCAGAGCCCACGTTACCAAAAACTGCCCGTCCTTAGAAAGCTCAAGAGCTCGTTTACGACCCTAGTAACAATTCAATCAATCTGCTCTATGAAGGCCTTTACATAGATTTTTTTTTTCTATCTGTATTTAATTCTGACCTATTAAAAAGGATGGAACATAGTTATAGTTTTTAGTGTTCCTTATAGTTCTCTGTTTGCACGTAATCGTCTATCTGTTTTACATTTAAAATTACCTTCTAGAATCATTTCATCGTCGATTTTCTTTCCCAATACTTTTGTTTTCTTCTTAGCTTCATTTTCCAGCTGTTCCCGTGTCTGTGCTAAAATGGAGACAATCTCATGCTGAAAATGGAAGAAACATGGATTTAGTTCTCGAAAAGCTATAACATTTGTAAAGATACATTCTTAGTTGTACTGAAAACGTTAAAAATATAAAAATAAACTAAATGGGGCCTATAGGTTGAGCATTGAGTACCGGTACCAGTGTAATAGCGCTTTTGTAATGACGAGCTTACTCGTCGAAGAAGTTCGGGTTAGAAAGTGGATCAACCAGTAGCACACAAACGTTGAAAATACGTAGATTAAACGTTAGTACCGAAACGTTATCTTAACGTTGTAAATGTACCGAAATGTTCGCCTGTTCAACGGTTTATTCGACGTTGAATAATGGCTGAGAAGAAACGATGAAGAAAAGGGTTTAGTTGGTCAAAACAGAGCATGAATGCTGTCTAGTGGTTTACACATATTTAGTTTCATTTTATCCGTCGCTTTTATCACGATATATGGCGTTAATTTTCCAACAGTAAATAATTAATCTGAGCGGCTGCTGTGGGGTTTGAACTTCTCGGTAGTTCGACGCGTTGACCACTTATCCAAAAATCCACCTGGAGAGGCCATTACACTTTTACTGTATCGTTGAAATTAAATATTTGTTGAAATGTAGTTTAAAATTCAACCTGTTTTCCACATGCAAATGAAAACATGAAAGATATTGTATTTGCTTTTAATTGTAATGTTTAAGAAAGTAAATTAGAAATAAAATTGTGAAACGAAATCTAGGACATAGTATGAATGATAGTTGAAAGTACGTCACATTAACGTTGTATCAACGAAATTCTAACTTCGTTGAAATATGGTTTAAAATTCAATCTGTTTTCAATATTAACATTAGAACACCAAAATTAGTTTGTGTCATTCAATTAGTTTTAATTATATTTTTAATATAACATTAGTAAGAAATGCATTAAACAAAATCTATTACACCATAGTTGAAAACAAGATAATGTCTACACGTCATATCAACGTCTTATCAACTCAATGACGTCTTTGTTGAAATGTGATTTAAAAATAAACGTATTTTTTCAACCGATAACGGTTAATCATCGAAATGAACCAAAAGTCAACGTTGAAAACACGTGTATGTGCTACTGGAGTCAAGAGGTTCGACAGTGTAATAGGAAAAATTACGTCAAGCTTGCTGAAGGGCAGGCTCGTCGAGCAAGCTGGACAACTTTTGGAGAGACTAAATTTCCTCGACATCTAATGGGAAAATACAGACGAGGAAGCTGATCAGTAAGCTCGATAGTGTAATAGCACCCGTATAAGTTTCTACTAAATTAAGTGTTCAATACCACGTAAAATTCAACATACTGTATAATTACTTATCTATGGTTATTGAAATGTTAGCGAAACAAGATCACAATAAAGTTAGTGATGGATAGGGGCACTGAGATAGTATAATTCCTTAAATAAATGTGTTTAAATTTCATGAGTGAAAATGTTCTTAAAAAATCGTCAGTACAAGATAAAAATATTTGAGTACAAGGATAAATTTCTTGAGTAGCTAAAATGATATATTATTTTCAACGACGTTTTAAAACTCATGAATACTGCGCGAATACTGCCTAACGCACACAATGATCATATAGTTCGTATTTTCCTCGCTAGATGGCAAACTATGTTCGCAAATTTGCTGCTTCCATTTATGGAGTGTACTACATTCTAACATTCTCCGTACTACGCGAGTCCGATGATAGATTTTTGAAGTCAAATTACTTTTTGATTGTTTGAACAAAGAAGAAAGTATCTTGACAGTTGACAAGAATTTTTTACTGAAATTTTTATCGAACGTATTATTTTGTAATCATTTTATTGAAAAAAAAAACTTAATTTCAGTGTACCCTTGTACCAAATAATATATTACCATGTACTGACTACATCTGATAAAGATGACAAATTGCTCAAAAGACTTATTTGTAACTATATGAATCTGAATCTGTATAAGTATGTTGTATTAATATTTTATTTTTTTTACTATCACTATATGTAATAATTGAAGGGTGTGAGGCAAGAACATGGTAACCCACAATGCTAAACTTGTAAGAAATTCGATTTTTACTGCTGCACAAGTCATTTTCATTGGCTGAAAGTTGATTTTTCACGTAAAGCTATACATAAAGGCTTAAAATAATTGTACCAAATCAAAATAACGAATTTCTATTTTTCATGCTGCTGTGTGGGTTACCATGTTTTATTATTTATACCATAATATTCGCTACCTAAGTCACTCAAGAATAAATCTTTTCACTGAACTCGCTCTAAGAAATGTTTAATTTACAAATTCTTTTCCTTTTTAGTGGCAAGCTGGTATACTGCTCCTCGTTTTCCGCCATCTTAATTGTTGGTTACCATCTTATGAATCCCAAAATGTTACAATAGGCTTACCATAAGTAAATATTGCTGCCATCTCTGGAGCACAATTTGAAGTCGGACAACATTAAACGACGCGGTATGATTCCTTTCCATCGGGTGCTGAATAACTCAAAAAATAAACATTTGTGGGTTACCATGTTTTTGCCTCACACCCTTCAATTCTTGTCTGTATTTTATTGCGTATTTGACTATCAATTGACTTAGTTCTAACTTCGCCACTCAGCCGTTCATAGCACTCTAATAAAAACTAATTATTATTATTACCATCATTTTCAACATCTAATATGAACATCTACATAATTTTCTTAAGAAACGAATACCTGGTTCACAGCATCACTTTCAATTTCATTAATGCTCTTTTGCAGTGTGTCGATGGCGAAAATGTCCTCTGCTACAGGCATTTTTATCTCGCTGAAATGAAGATACAATGAATCATTATTGCCACTTTTCCTTACTATTCTTCTTTGCGAATAAACTTAAACATTTGTAGACTTAAGTTAATCAACAGATAACGGCATACACATCTCTACAATGCTACGATGCAAATGTGAGAGTAACAGTACAATACAAGATTAAACACCTTTCAAATTGCTATAGCTATATATATATTTATAAGGTGACCAAATTCAAAGAATCAAAATGCGGAACACCCATCTCGAAAAACATGCTCTGAAAAAGATTGCTATTCGTGAAAGAAAATAATACGGAAGTCAATTAATATTAACATACAATTTGTGGTATTATTGATAGGATCAGGTATTTAATAAAAATACCTTATTGTGAAAACACGATTACATGTAAGTATCTCGCGTAACACACATCTTCAGTTGGCTCAAGAGTGTGGAATGATATACTTGCACGGATCAAGGTACCACATTACTTAACCAGCTAAATGTTACAACATCAAATTACTTTTCTAAATATTTTACATCAATATGTACCTTTTAAGCTGATTTATTCGGTTTCATGAATACTTTTAATATTATTTACGTTAGAAAAGTAGCAGGAAGCCAGATGAGAAAAGTAACAGGTGCACTGGCAACTATGAACGGTTTGTCAACAAATCGTGAGCTGAAACAAAAGGAAAAGGTAAACAAGATATTTAAAAAAGCCGGACCGAAGAAACCGGGCAAAAAAAGTGTCCCTAAAGCTTTTCCCTGCAATTCCAGAACAGAGGAGAAAAAAAGTGTCGCCCTATATCTATCTATTTATCCATCTAGAGCTCCTGCGTAGCCTAGTCGGTAGCGCGCTCGACTTCAGTGCGAGCGGTCCCGGGTTCGATTTGGTGTTGACTCAGCATCGTGAGGACAATTGGGGAGGTGCTGTGAATAAAAGACAGCCGCGATCACAGTGAGAGTTCAGGCTCTCCTCTCCCAACCCGTCTGGTCAGCGTGGGAGCAGTAGACCTTCTCCTCCCTTTAGGGAGAGACCTCATCCACTAGTGGATTGAATATGGCTGTGATTTATGATTTATATATCTCTCCCCCCAGAGGGAGGAGAAGATCTACTGCTCCCACGCGGACCAGACGGGTTGGGAGAGGAGAACCTGAACTCTCACTGTGATCGCCGCTGTCTTTTATTCACAGCACCTCCCCAATCGCATCACGATTCTGGGTGGGCACCGTTCCAAACCCACACGCCTTGGGTAAAATCCTTGGCAGCGCCGGGAATCGAACCTGGGACCCTTCAATCCGCAGTCAGTAACGCTAACCGCTAGACCAGCGGGAGGTCCATATATATTTGGAGTAGTTTCGTCCAAATTGATTTATTTTAGATTACAGGCTATTATATTTGTTCCTTTATTTTATCTTGATCCTGGGTAGTTTAAAATATCTGTGTTAAATGTGCAAGAGAATGCTAAGTGTTTTGCTTTGAATTACAACTGTATAATTTCTTTTTCTTTGTACGAAATATGTAAAACAACTGTGTTGAATGCCTATCGAAATGTAAAATTCTTGCTCTTGAATTTACATTGTTTTTTATATTTTTATTCATGTCAGTTCAGTGTTATTTTATTAAACGACTGTTTTAAAAGTATTGAAAAACTAAGTAACCTATGTTTACTAAATCACTCGGTAAAGCCTATTTACATGGTCCTGCCTGAGGTAAAACAGACTACCTCAGAAAAAAAATACTGAAAAGTCAATTTTAAGTTTAGTCTCATATAATATGTTTATATACTATTCAGCAGTTTTCTATCCACTGCTGAATGAAGGTCTCCCCCTTTTCTTTCCACATATATCGGTCTGCTGTTACCCTCATCCGTGTAGCTCTTGAAAAAAGCTTGATTTCATCTACCCATCTTGCAATTGAACGTCGTCTCGGTTGTTTCCTTTCCCTGGCAATCGAATGCAGTACATTTGTCTTCCATCTTCCATCTTACTATGTGACCGGCCCATCTCCACTTCATCTTCTTCGCAGTCTTGATTATATCTTCTACTTTTGTTTGTGCGCGAATCCATTCATTTGTCTTCCTGTTCCTGTTTAATTATTCCTAGCATGCATCTCTCTATTGCTCTTTGTGTATCTCTAGTAGTAAATGACGGACATCCTCAGGATCTAGTGATATTGAGGATTTCTTCGCATCGCAGACTCCTGACCTCTTTCACCACGGAATCCAATCGTTGACTGCACGATGGCAACAGTGTGTGGTTGCAGACGGCGACTACTTTGATTAACCAGGTAATGTAGTTTTCATTTTGTTGACCTTTGGACATGACGCACTTGGGACGGACATTTCATTCGCTCCAACCCAATATAATTACACGTCTAAGACGTATTAAAATTAACTGTTCCATACATGACTATTAACATTTGATTAAGTTCGGTTTCACATTCACTATAGTTGGTCGTGCAGCAGCTGTAGCAAAGTACGTTATTTTTTTTCTAGGTTAAGTATCGATGTAAACAATGCTTACATACGTCTGGACTCTACCAATATTTTCTTTTGTAAATCGCCGCCATTAACAATAAGTAAACATTTCCCTTCTGGTACCTATTAAAGATTTTATTTTCATTTTTTTCAACTGGAACATTTTGCAAATTTTTGAAAGAACGGGACTTATATAAATATGCACAATAACTCTCTCTCTCTCTCTCTGTGTGTGTGTGTGTGAGAGAGAGAGAGAGAGAGAGAGAGAGAGAGAGAGAGAATATTAGTGTGGTAAATAAATGAACGGATGTGGGGGTAACAAGAATATGGGACGTAATGTATGATTTTTCATAATACTAGATATGGAAACATTTCTCCAATTTAGAGTCAACATAATTCACATACTTTTTCCATTCCTTTTTAAAATCCTTCTACCTCTTTCACCACTCTTTTGCTGAGGAGGTTATGAGGCCTCCTGTTGCTACCCCATCGGGGTGTGTAACTCAAAATAGAGGTTTACACCCTCTCCTCTTTCACCCCCTCTAGATTTAAAATACCCCCTGAGAACATTTTTCCTGTGAAATACCTGCTCAAACACAAAATCCAATCAACCATTCCAGTATCGAATTCAAGCCTATACAAATGTCTTTACTTTAGAAAGAGTCTTCGTAACATCAAAGCATAGTAAAATGTGAGTCACTCAGAAGACGCCTCCTTAGAATAGTGACTAAAGTGACGGTCAACAAACAAGTCGGAAAATTTTAAGTTCGAATCCCGCTGCAGACTTTTGGAAAATTTACAAAGAATTAATATATCTTGACCAAGGCAATTCATCGAGGAAGTCTAACTAAATATGTATTCCAGTAGTCAGTAATACTCCGTCTAAAGGGTCAATTCTTTTTTTCTTTTCGCCAACTGAAAAATATGCTGTTTTGGTTGGGAATCCAGTGGGTGAAAGTTGAGCATGTTGCGGCTCGGCCAACCCTGGTCAACAGAACGTCGGGTTTTGTGCACATCCGGTTATTGGTCGACGGTGACTTCGGCGCAAATTTTGCTGCTGAAGGCCCGACGTTGGCCCACCTATATTTTGCTCAAGAGGTGCTGTAAAGCCTTATACAACCGCTCTGTCCGTCCGTGTGTCGACAACTGCAGCACACGCACGTGAAATAGACGTGATATTTTGGTCGAAAAAACAAAATCGCGTCTTTGTAATGAATTCTACGTCGATCGCTATTACGTGACACTGTGGTCTATTAATTGACGTAATTCTGTAATGTCTCATCCTCTAGTTGTTGACGAATGACTCGTTTTCGATAGCAACTGCATAATCCTAGCCAATGTAGTTGGAGTAAAATAGTGAATTTGTCGGATTCAACTGTTTTATGCGTGTACCGTTGCTTTTTAAATGCTGTTAAAATGAAAAAAATATCGGGATTAAACGACTGTATTGGGACAGATTGGTTCATTTATATTTTTATTTGAAACAAATAGCTACAGGAACAAGCTGTCCCTGGAGGAATTTTTGCACACGTCGTTTGGTTTGTTATATTTACCCGTCATTTCGATGTCTTTCGCATCAATTTTCGACCTAAAAATGACGTAATTTTCACGTGCGTCTGCTGCTTGGTTACTATAAGGCTAAGATGATTGTTGAAGTGTCGTTGGAAACGAAGACCGGGATAGTATCTACTAACTTGGCCCTGGCCGACTACCTTCCAACATCCTCTCCCCGCACCCCATCCCGACCTGAGCCTGAGATATCTAAACGCTATAAATAAATATTAAAAAAAAAAAACTTGGTTCGATTCCGTGCTTTAGTTTTAACTGAAAAGTTACAGATGTATTGATGTTTCAGCAGCGGAAGTTGGCCGTTGGTTCTCCACATTACATAACTTTGTGAAGGCCAACTACCCCGCCCCATATGAAAAAAACAAAACAAAACAAAAACAACTTCATGACATCATCAAAGAATGTTTCTAGTAAACACATGATATACTCTTTCTTTCAAAAATCACCTCATACGACATCTCTACCCCACTGAAAATATCTGTTCCTCATCACATAACAATCTTATTATGAAGTTCCGTGCTGCTAATCAAGGACGTAAACAGCAGGTGTGGTATTTGAGTCGAATCTCGTAAATATTTTGCGTCAGTGCATATTCCCACACTACATCATTCATTTATTTACGTGGGTTGTTTGCGTGTTGGCGTTTACAAGGCATTTCGCTTCGTTTGAGAGCTACAACTACTGCATAATAGAAAGTGTTGTTTGTCTCCATCGGCTAAATTAGAATTCTGGCTTCGATATAGAGTCGGTGAACCGTGAATCAATTTCACAAACAGGACAACTACAGACATAAAAGATTAAGTTATCCTCTGTGCGAATCGCACGCCCTGTGTACGTCGTATGGGGGATGTGGAGGTAGTGAGTGCTCCACATTCTCGACCTACGGCACTAGTGAGGTGGAGTGGTCAGTTCCACGCTCCACGCTTGATCGCCTCTACTTTCCCAGGTGCTCAGGATAACCAAGGACACTCTGATACTCATTTTAATACGAGGCTGAGTGCACCTCAAAGCGCCATGGGTGCACTGCAAGAAAAATATCTAGCATCCTGGCCGGGATTTGAACCCGGGCCGGCTGATTCGTATTCAGATAACAAATGTTACTACAACCGATACAGATGTAAATGCTACAGAGTGGAAAATTTCCTAGATATGCATGGATTAGGGGAGGCTGTGCTAATAGAATTTTGGGGGCAATACGAGACTTGAGATGTATTTTCTGAATTCCTGTGAAATTTTTCCACCAGAACAATTACTCATCATAATCACTTTGAAGAACCACATTTGAAGTTTTTACATTCTTTTCTTTAGTTCGCAATGGTTCGTGATGTCCTCACATCTTGCAAACGTTAATTTAACTCATTTCCCGACGTCATAGAATGAATTTTTGCACAGCAACGTGAGTCGGGTGACAATACAATATTTCATTGTTACTTTCAAAGGCCAAACGACTCCTGAAATCCAGTGAATCTTGCATTCACAGTAGCTTGATTACAGGACTTTGAAACAACGCCCGGCCATGTTACACGCTTTTGATTTACACATTTTTATTCCAACACTAATGCCAGTCTATTCATTCTCATCGATTATGAGAATTACAATAGTAGGATAAATAGTAAACTACAATTTTCCCTGTGGGGCGGTACATTTCCTCCAGTGGTGCTCCGCACCCCCCGGAGAACTGCCTGAAAGAAACACTGATTTCGATCACCAATTAGGTCTTCTAGTTGCCAAACGGTATGAGCTATCGAAAAGTGTTTTCTCTCAAAGTTGTTCAAAATTTAGCGATTGTTTCAATGAGGGGCAAGATCAACCACTTTTGCCATTTAAAATTTTGAAGTTGCTCCCCCCCCCCCCCCGTAGAGGTATTTCCGAGACGCCCCTATTTTCAGAACCATCACCACGTGATTCCGCACATGCACTTTGGTGTGAACATTTTTTGTTTGACACTTTCGTATGAACATTTTTTGTTTGAAAGATTTCTGTGCACTAGGAGCTGAGTTATGGCCCTGTTACGGGTTTCGTGAATCACCCTGTATATTTGTGCAAAATTTTGTTATTCTGCTTCTTTTAATTACTCCACAATGGTTCCTAGGCCAAAATGTGTGGCATCGTCTCTCAATCCACTATTGTGTATTTTTTAATGGAGGCCCAATGTTTGCCTGGTAAGATTGTATCCCCGATTGGCCCTGCAAATTAACCCAGTAGTACACAAACGTTGAAAATACGTGGACTAAACGTTAGTATCGAAACGTTATGTTAACGTTGTAAATGTACCGAAATGTCCGCCTGTTCAACGGTTTATTCGATGTTGAATAATGGTTGAGAAGAAACGATGAAGATTTTTTTTTTTTTGTCGAAACAGAGCGTGAATGCTGTCTATTGGTATACACACATTCAGTTTCATTTTATGCGTTGCTTTTCCCATGATATACGGTGTTAATTTTCCAGCAGTAAATAATCCGAGCGATTGCTGTGGGCTTCGAACAGAGAAACCTTCTGCACTTCTCGTTGGTAGCTCGACGCGTTAACCACTTATCCAAGAACCCACCTGGAGAGGCAGGCCACTACCCTTTTACTGTATCGTTGAAATTAAATATTCGTTGAAATATAGTTTAAAATTCGACCTGTTTTCAACGTGAATATGAAAACATGAAAAATATTTTTATTTGCATTGTATTTGCTTTTAATTATAATGTTTAAGCAATTAAATTAGAAATATAAGTGTGAAACGAAATGTAGGACATAGTATGAATGATAGTTGAAAGTACGATACATTAACGTTGTATCAACGAAATTCTGACTTCGTTCAAAATATGGTTTAAAATTCCAATGTGTTTCCAACGTGCACATGAGAACACCAAAATTAGTTTGTGTTATTAAATTAGTGTTTAATTATATTTTTTGGCATAACATTTAGTAAGAAATGCATTAAACAAAATCTATTATACCATAGTTGAAAATAACATATTGAATATACGTTGTATTAATATCTTATCAAGGCAGTGACGTCTTTGTTGAAATATTATTTAAAAATAAACGTATTTCTTTTTCAACCGATAACGGTTAATCAACGAAATGTACCTAAAATCAACGTTGAAAACACGTGCTGGTGGAGTATTGCCTGTGCTCCAGGTTGGCCGATTAGCAGGGTGTCCATAAAGTCCGTTGCCACCCCGTATATGTTCGAAACGACGGCGAATATGAGCAAACGGAAAAACACGTCCTTCATTGTACGTAGTAACACGCTGGAAAACTCATTATCAGCAATTTGGAACCTCTTCACAACATTGACAATTTACATTCATCAGCTAACTCTCATAAAGAAAATTAAAGAAAAAGAAAATGTTTCGAAATGTTCCTAGCATTATAAAACTATGGACTAATATAGCAGCTTACTTATGGGTACGTTAGAACTACGAAAAGAATCATGACAACAACAGTTAGATACAGTAACATCTAGACCTCTTGCTGTCTGAGTGAAAAATAGAAGTTTCGTTTTAGAACTTTCATCTTACTGCCATTTGGAATATGGAACAATTTAAAATTCTAAGGTTCCCCAAATTATTACTTGTGTCAAACCCGTTGACACTAGGTATCACTCGACCACTTTTGTCATTCGACATTTTCACGTACACACTGAACTCCGTTTACTCCCCCCTAGGGGACACGGAGTGGAACTTTTATAGCTTAAAATGTTAACCCCTTAAAATAATGAAGGACGTGTTCTTGCGTGTGTTTTTTTATATTACCAGTCGTTTTGAAGATACACGGGGTGGCAACGGACTTTATGGACACGAAATGTGACCGCCGCCATTTTGGATGGGGTCCACATAGCGACTTGAAACTTTCGGCAAAATATTTCTTTTGTCGAGACCTTTCAAACGATATATTACTCAACCCCCTTTGCCATTTCAAATTTTCGAGTTGACCCCAATTTGGGGGGGGGGGGTATGGGGTGGAACTTTTATAGCTCAAAATTTAAGCCCCTCAAAATAATGAAATACGTGTTTTTGCGTTTGCTCATATTCGCAGTCGTTTCGAAGATACACGGGGTGGCAACGGACTTTATGGACACCCTGTATATAGTTGTGGATCACCCTACAATTGGCTCATTTCTTAACATTTCTACCTGCTACAATTTTAGTTAAACAGTTAAACAACATCAAACTTTTATAATTATCTAGAAATCTCAGACAACGAAGTGAACTAAACAATCGCAGCTTCTCAAGAAAATTGACACAACAGAAAATTATTTTTGTTAGTGGCCGCTAGATAGAAGTGTCATCTTCTTGTTTGACGGATTTTAAATATAGTCTCTTAAGTAAAATGTCACTTCTTTCCTCCTCTTGCAAAATTATACTTTTTTTTTTTCAGTTGTGCCAGTTTTCTCTAGAAGGTGCGATATGTTTTGATTTGGTCATACTGTACGACGTTAAGTTATGCACGATTGCAAATCTCTACCAAGAAATTGTAAATCAGTTTTACTACTTCAAAGTTATGAATACATGCAAGGCACAATGGACACTTCTCGCTTACTATAAATGCTAATTCTCAGACTTTAGGAATTTTTACTCAATTCTACTCAGTGATAAATAGTCGTAACAAAGCGTTACAGTCCGATTTTTTGCTTTTAAAAAAAATGACTTAAAAATTCTTGAATGTATTATGATTTATGATAGCCATTAAATGAAATAAGAATTCTGCTACATTCTAATGTTCCAGTCCATGAAATTGAGAAATTATTCGCTTAAATTGCTCAAATAGTGCTTCTAATATTATTTTCTGTATGAGTAATTCTCAATAATCGAGATTTATCTGAAATGATTGTACTTTAATAGCTCTCTACTTCTGTAGTTTTTGACAACTTTTTTACTATTACATGGAAATAAGAATTAGCATTTCAAACATTATAATTTATAAATAAAGACTGACGATTTTTTCAAGTTACTATTTTTACATATGAGTGAAGGCACTATTACCTATGCTATTACTCTATATCAAACTTTCTGATCAGTTGGGCTTAACAGTTCTCTCGACGAGCTTGCTGTCGAGGACGCTCGAGTATACTTTGCGCTATTACACTATCGAGTTTGCTGATCAACTTGCTCGACAAGTCTACCCTTGAGCAAGCTTGACGGATATTTGCTATTACACTGTCGAGCTTGCTGATCAGCTTCCTCGACGAGCAAGCTCGTTAGTGTAAAGCACTATTAAATTGTAGAGCTTGCTCGTCGATTTAAGGAAAGTCTTAGAATATCCATAAAACTCACAAGTACTTATATTTTTTTAAAAAATGTATTGTGTGATGGTTTCACAGTCTGTGGCCCGCTACTCCTGGCGGGGTAGTCTATTTGATGCATTGTATTGGGAGGAGATGCACACAAACAATTATATATTGTATTTAAACATTGATTTTATTCCTTTTCGAGCTCATCTTCTTGTTTTGATGTGAATAATCACCTCCCGAAGTTTGTTTGATGCATTACTTCAGTAATACACTGTATATACAGGGTGTCCCATTAACTTTGTACACCCTAAATAACAGAGTGAGGAAAGAACAAACAGAGAAAAAGGATGCAAAGCTGAACGGTATTGCTAATCAAATATACGATTGTTTAGTCCCAAATGCACTAAGGGAGCTTATTACATCGAGTGGCCGTAGCTCAGTTGGTAGAGCGTTGGCTTAGCATTCGGAAGGTCCTGACTGAGATTCTTTCAGCGTTTTTCCCCAGTTACACCATAAAAGTGCCGGGATGGTACCTACAAACTAGGCCCTGGCCAAAAACCTTTCAATATCCTTTTCTCTACCCTACCCCGGCCTGAGATGCCTAAGAGTCATAATTAAAATTCAAGTTTAAAAGTTATCTTATTACACGAGTGAAATCTACATGTGAGACCGACTAAAGTAGTCGTCTGGTCTGAGACGTTAGATGAACGTAGCAGGTTCAAATCCCGCTTGGGGCATGGATATTCATTAATTTTTAAGCATGGGATTCGTATAATCGAGGCGAAGTTACCGAAATCGCCTAAATATTGTGAGGTACGGTAAGGTAAAGGTAAATCATCCCCTATGTGGTACGCACGCGCCGTGAACGGCGATGGTATTGAAAGGTTGCAAACTTACAAGTTGACAAATGCCAAATTACTAGCGAATTTTGCACGGCAAAACTTGCAACAAATCTTTCAGGACAAATTTGCTACAACCTTATTTTTAAAAAACGCTGGTCGGTTGGTAGACTAGCACTGAGCCTGTTGAGAGAAAAGATTTCAGTTTGTAGTGCATGGGGGTTCGAAGCCAGAATTTTCAGATTTATTTGTTGTTCGTCACGCTAACCATTCCTTCCCCGTTCTTCGCTTGAATGAAATACATTTTACTAGTCCTTTTATGTTACTAAGACAGTTTCTGAAATAAAGGCTTTAAGTCACAACTGGGAAAGCTTATTGTTGCTGTGTTAGAGCTATGAAGAAGTCTGATTCGTTGATCTTTCACAAGCGAGTCACCTTAAGAGTATCACAATGATGCGTACTTTACGGTTCAGGTCGATGACATTTCTCAAACAAACTGGCTGCCAATTTCCCAGATAGTACGCTAGTTTAAACCAAGTTTCGACTAACCTTGATTTTTCATTACAGTGATAAACTAAAGGCCGCTTTAGACGGTACAATTTCTCGTACGATCTCTCGTATGAAAGAATGTATACAATCCATAGTACGAGATTTTCCGTACGATAAATCATACAATATTGTATAGTGTTTTACACGGTACAATTTTGGATACGAGGGGATAATGATGAAACTGCTGGAGTTTATAGTTGTGACACCTCAGGCTTTTAGGGTAATTATGCCATAGATATTTGTGAAAGTATAGCCCATTTAAAAAATAGAAAATAATTAAAATATTGATAACAATTAATCTTGACGCAACAGAAATTCAGTTAATTGTAATGTCAAATTCTTCTACTAGGTTTCAGTGGTAACGAAAATGTCGTAGTTTTACTTCTGTGCATCGATAAAGATATTTCAATGCGGACACACAAAAAAAAAACGTTGAAAATTTTGCCGTCTTCGGTGATAAGTCATCTGTGTTTTGTTTTTACAATATTTCTGGAATAAAACAATATATGTGACATTACACAGCACTTCAAAAGTATATAAATCGCGATATATTAACTCCTATTTATACATATGGGGGCAATTAGTAACACTGCGGTATAACTACTTCTATCACAGAGGACTGGTAACACCTCAAAATGCTACGTTTTACGTTCCTATAAGCATTAAATACTTGCAAAATACAAAAATGAGGAGTAATACAGATTTTATATGATTTATAGCCTCATTTCAAACAAGGTATATAGGTGTGAATAGGGTGGGTCAGCTGTCTTAACCCTTGAATAAAAATTAGTTCTTTCGATTAATTACCTAGCTCATGCATTGACTTGCACAGTTCTGGGTTGACGTCGACACTCTACTTACATTATGTCTACTTCTGTAATTACTGTTCAATGTATTTCATTATTTCGGATGCACAGAGCGTATATGTTTATCAAAATAATTGGGGAGGAATATGATTGCAAAGATACCGGTATCCTCTACATTATTTCTCTTCATACTTATCACGATTGCAGCAGATTCGGTACTCTACGCACAAGAAAAACAATGAAAATCATCTTAACTGCATTGCACAATATATAGGAGAAGCAGTAGCTATTAGATCACATCAGAACTTTGTTTTTATATTTTTAAACATATTTCTCACGTATTTAGTACCTTTTATGGTTATAAGAATGCAACACGTAGCATTTTGAGGTATTGCCAGTCCTCTATAGCAGAAGTAGCTGTACTGCAATATCACCGACCTTTTTACACTTCCCTAAAAAAACATTGTTTTATATATTTATACCTGTAATAGTTTATTATGCCATTATGTATGTTAATTTCTTCATCAAGCAATAACATTAATATGTTCCCTTTCTCTCGTAATCCATAACCAAACAGCCGAATAGGAAAGGACGCTATATTGCCAGTAGGGGCGCTGTCATAGATTGTACGAAAAATCCGCTGAAAAATAGGACCGTTTCTATTTAGAGAACACATCCGAGATAGCATGAAAAATCGTACGATCTGCGCTTTACACGATCAAAGAATGTAACTGATGGGATTGCACACGAGGGATCGTACGAGAAATTGGATCGTCTAAAGTGGCCT
Source organism: Lepisma saccharinum (assembly GCA_022664845.1). Taxonomy (NCBI): domain Eukaryota; kingdom Metazoa; phylum Arthropoda; class Insecta; order Zygentoma; family Lepismatidae; genus Lepisma; species Lepisma saccharinum. The sequence continues at coordinate 22,930 of JAGDQP010003847.1, read as the reverse complement.
TAACAGTAATTTTTCCTGTTGGATTCTATAACTGGAACGCCGGGTTTCCATAACAACAACAACAAACTTCTTTTTTTAACAACTCCTTTTTATTCGTACTTATAACTATTTTCTCACCTTTCCCTCCTTTCGTATTTTTCAACATTTTACATGACTTTCAAATTTGTACGCATTTCCCGACAATAAGTTGATCAATTGAAGTTAGATAACTATCCTTTTCTTTCATTATACGCAATATTTCATCGACCCGAGCAGTAAAGTATACACATCAGCATGATTTTCCTGAGGAGGCTCGCTTGTGCAAAACCAACGAAGTAGGCTTCATAGTTCTAAAACAGGATCAATCATCTTTCACAGTTTCGAATTTTATGCCTATATCAGTGGATTTACTTCAGAAACTGTCTTCGTAACATACGAGGGTAATTCCAAAAGTTTCCGGCCTGACATTAAAAAATCGTGCCAATTTTCATGAGCTATTCGTGACATGTACTACCATCTATGAACAGTATATTGTACCAGTTTCAACTCACTATCTGCATCCGTTCGTTGGAACCCGTCGTTTGAATGGGACGTTGAGCGATCACTTGCTTAAATGTGAGCAGAAACGCGGTAATCTTCTAATGCACGATAATGCTCCAGTCCATACGGCTGTTGCCAAAAAGTTGTGTAACTTCAAGGGGGATTTCTCATCCGCATTACAGCCAAGATTTAGCGTCTAACGACTTTTACCTCTTCTCTAAACTAAATAAAAAGCTTCGAGGAAGAAAGTTTTCAGACGACAATGACGTGAAACAAGCAGTTTTGAGCCACTTGCAGACAAAACTTCGGACTATTTTTTTTCACGGGTATACAAATGCTAATTCAAAGAAGTGAAAAGTGCATTGAAGTAAAAGGTGACTATACTGAAAAGTAACACTGGCGTTTTCTCTCGACTACCTCTAAAAGTTAGTCAGACCGGAAACTTTTGGAATTACCCTCGTAAAAGGACTATATTACTAGTAAGATAAAATACAGCAGTCAGAAGTGGCGCATTAGAGCAGTGGGTAGAGTGACGGACTACAAAGAAAACTGAAGCAAGGCCGAATCTAGACAATAGAAATCTTTCTTTCCGTCGCAAGCTTAATGTTTAACAAGACAAGTATGTAGGAAGTTTGGCATGCAAAGTTTGTAGCAAATTTGGCTCTTGTCAACTAGCAAATTTGCTGGAAGATTGTAGCAAGTTTGCATAAATGAAATGTAAACTTTGTGCAAACTTGCAACGCCAAACCTGTTACAAACTTACTGCAAATTTGGGTCCTATATTGTAATTTATTGACAGCAAAATATCACAAGTTCAAGCCCTATTCACACCATAATCCTGATGGAAAATTTCACAAACTTCTCTTTGTCACACCAGAAGAATATCGGGTCGGTACTTTAAATTAAGGTTATTACCGCCACGAAGATGGAATGAGTTAAGGACAAAAACGGGCTGTAATCAATGATGGTGTATAATTTAAATTAAGAAGTGTAAGGTTTAATCTAATACCAGGTTGTTCGGAAATAAATGGACAAAATGCACGATCTCCACATTCAGTCCTCTCCGCCTCCTGTATGGGACAGATAGGAACATGAGTAATACCCATTGTAAGTCACAACCTTTACGCCATATGAAATACAGTCAATGTTGTCAAGCTTAGCGACAAGTCGCTAAGTCCGGTGGATTTAGGGTAGTGGCTCGCGACAAGAATTTTTCAAAAGTCGCTTGCGACTTTTTTTAGTTGCTTCGCAAATGTATTGACAACATCCTGCATCCACTGCAAACATTACTCAACTCAAAACCTGTCGGTCTGAAATACATTATGAAACAAAACAACCCTGAGTGCCGGCGGAAAGCCCGGGAGAGACGGGCAACCGCCCGGGGTGCTAAATTTTAGGGAAGTTTAGGGGCCGCCAAATTCCTTGCTAGGATTAAGCTTGATATGATATTTTATATTGTAAACGGTCAACTTTTTGTCTAAACTGTGTAGTATCATTGGTTACTATCTCATGCGATACCAACTACTTATTCGTAATGAAACTGAGCGTTAGAAGGAAGTTCTTAAACGATTGCTGTGTATCATTCAGTTTTTTGCGTCCCAGAACTTAGCATTTCGTGGTCAAAATGACACTATTTTCTCAAGAAATAATGGCAATTTTCTCAGACTCTCTTTGAGTGTATTACAGAGTTTGATATTATGGCTGAGCACTTGCGACAAATTAGGGGACATATGTACATTACTCGAGCAAGGACATTCAAAACGAAATAATTGAACTTTCGGGGTCAAAAATTAAGGAGAAAATTCTGACTGAATTAATGAAGTCGACATATTATTCCATAATATTATATTGTACACCAGACGTACAGATGCTTATCAGAATAATGGAAACAACTGTAGTTGGCAACACGTCAGATGTATGGGTTGGCAGTGGTGTCGTGGCGACCGCAGCGCCGGACTGCTGGTGGTGGTGTGTTAGGTCGGTCTCCATACTACGTCAGGCGTCGTGGAACAGGAGTGTGCAGTGGCTGCAGCAGACGGAGGTAGTGTAAAATGGGAGACCTCTCAGAGTTTCAAAGAGGGCAAATTGTTGGTGCGCGGTTATGTGGAGTGAGTGTGACGGCAGTGGCTAGTGTGTTAGGTGTGTCGCCAGGGACAGTGTCGAAGGTGATGACGGCCTACACAACACACGGGAAAACCACATCGGGGAAGCGGAACAGTGGGCGGAAGAAAAGCATCAGTGACAGGGCACGCCGGGTATTAAAGCGCATTGTCACGCGGAACCGTCGTGCCACTGCGGCGCAAGTGACGGAGGAACTCAATCAGCACCTCCCCCAACCTGTTTCGACAATCACAGTCCGCTGCGAATTACATGACATGAACTTACGGGGTCGTGTTGCACGGGCCAAACCTCTCATCAGGGACCAGAACGCTTTAGCACGCCGCAAATGGTGCCGCGACCATGCAACTTGGACCGTTGACGACTGGAAACGTGTGGTATGGTCGGATGAGTCACCATTCACCCTATTCCAAACCACGGGCCGTGTTTATGTGTGGAGAACGCCCAAAGATGCGTATGATCTGCAGTGTCTCCGCCCAACTGTGAAACATGGCGGCGGTACGGTGATGCTGTGGGCCGCAATATCATGGTTTTCATTGGGTCCTGTAGTCACACTTCGCGGACGCATCACTGCCAACGATTATGTCGCAATTTTAGGAGACCACTTGCATCCTATGGTCCGGATGTTGTTCCCGGACAATGACGCCATATTCCAGGATAATAATGCACCCATTCACACAGCTGGAGTTGTTGCAGCGTGGTTTGAGGAACATCGGGATGAAGTTCAACACCTCCCCTGGCCCGCCCAATCCCCAGATCTCAACATAATTGAATATCTGTGGTCCATCTTGGAAACACGACTCCGGCGACGATTTCCACTTCCATCCTCTCTCACAGAACTGGCCGATGCCCTGCACGAGGAATGGTGTAATATTCCACTTGCTACCATTCACGACCTCTATGCCTCCATCCCACGTCGCATCAAGGCTGTTCTGAAGGCGAAAGGTGGCCCGACACCATATTAATCTGGTAAGTTGCACTTTCGTTCCGGTGTTTCCATTATTCTGATAAGCATCTGTAAGTCATACAGAGCAAATGACACTAATTGTTCGTTTCGTGAAGGTAGAACCAGGTAAGGAACCATCCATTGAGGAACATTTGGGGGAATTTTTGTGCATAATTGATTCTTTAGGAGAAGGACTAACTACCACTGTTTTGGAAAAATTAGAAAATTCTTGTCTCAAACATCCGTGGCCAAGAGTATGATAACGGTGCCAATATGAAAGGAAAGCACTCAGGTGTTCAAAACAGAATATTAGACGTAAATAGCCGAGCATTCTTCGTTCCTTGTAGCGCCCATTCATTGAATTTGGTTAATGATTCTGCAATGTCCTGTAGTGAAGCTGTGAAGTTTTTTTTTGCTATATTGCAAGAAGTGTACATTTATTTTTCTAGTCCTACATATCGTTTCCTCTCCTGCAGAAACACATAATCCAATTTCACTTTAAAAGCTCTTAGTGATACCAGGTGGGAGAGTTGTATTGATGCTGTCAAAACATTTCGTTACCAGTTAGGGGAAATCTACGATGCTCTTTTCGAAGCATCAAAGGACTCAAAGATAGACGTCCTGGGCAGATACAAGGCTTGTTCGTTGGCTATGTAAGCTCTTGAATTTTAAGTTTGTCTGTGTTATGGTGTTTTGGTTTGAAGTTCTTTAATGTGTAAATGTAGTTAGCCATATTTTCCAACAAGAATCAGTGGACATTCAGCAGGTAGTTGATCTACTTAAGGAAGCCAAGTGTCATCTTGAGAACATGCGAAGTGATGAAGGGTTCCAAAACATTTTGGTTGAAGCCAAAGTAATTGCGGAAGATCTCGACATTCAACATGAATTCCACAATGAATCAAAACTCCGACCTAGAAAAGTCAAACGATAATTTCTGTATGAATCTGAATACGAGCAAATTAATGATCCATATAGTGCGTTTAAATGTAACTTCCTTTTTGCACATTAGACACGATTATTTGTTCCTTGGATGAAAGATTTCAACTGAAGCAACACAGCTAAATATTTGGGTTTTTGTATGACATTCATCCAATAAAGGACAAAGAGGTTCAAATGTTGCAAGGACCTACAAATATCCTTAACAGATAAAGGTCACTGTGATATTGATAGTCTTCAGTTATATGAAGAGCTCTTACTTTTACCTTCATTTCTTAATTCTCAAAGTGGGAGTAAACCGTTGCAAGTACTTACATACATTTGCAAGAACTCGCTTATTGAGCTGTTTCCAAATGTGACTATTGCCCTAAGAATCTTGTTAACTATACCTGTAAGCGTTGCTTGGGCAGAAAGAAGTTTCTCCAAACTGAAACCTATAAAAAACTACCTACGATCAACAATAACGCAGGAGCGTCTTATAGGTCTTTCCATGATGTCAATTGAGTGTGATCTTCTGCGAGAGTTTGATACGGATACATTCATTAAGGACTTTGCTGAGAAAAAGGCACGAAAAGTTAATTTTATCTAACACTGTAAATAATAAGATACAGGACAATGTGTATTAAAACTGTATAAAGACATTACTTGTTGTATTATTTGTATGTTTTTCTGTTCAGATATTATAGTAATTGTTCTTTTTCGGAGTTAACAAGATTGTTTTGAAATGTAAAGATTTGTAAACAAATGTTCTGTCACATGATCCATCTTGTAAATCCATGTTACACAATATGATAATATAAATAATTGTTTGTTGAACCATTCTGTAAGTTTCTAATAAATGATGCAGAATAATCTGCATGTTCATACACATATCTGCAGAATTATATGTTTCGTTTATCGTTAACCAGAACATTTCCTAAGCATTTAACTTACAAGTCATGTTCTTACTCAGTTTCGTAATTGATTCTTTCGCTTTAAATTTATAGAGTTCAAGAAGTTCACCTTCAAAAGCAGATTTCTGCAAGTTAGTATACCAAATGGAAACTCAGTAATACTAATGGGGTTATAGGAGGCGCCATATGGATTATTTGCCCGGGTGATATTTTCCCCTCCCGCCGACCCTGACAACTGTCCTCAAAAGCTAGACTATACCGCAACAAAGGGGAGACAATGGCGTAGAATGCAGTACAGTTTTTAATTGGTTTCAAGTGTATATGCATTACACGTTTTTAATAAATGTGTACCGTAATTCATGTCAAGTGTTGCGAGAACTTGAATTTCGGTGTCTGTATTCGGCAAAACAATATTTAGTGACTTTCAACGCACAACCTAGCGAAATTTTATCATTCAAAATTGACAACAGTTGTTACAGTGCTCTATTAAACATGTTACAAGAGCGTGAATTGTGGGTTTGTTCGAGTTCAAGATGGTAGACCTACATATACGACGACAGAAACGCATTTTAATGTGGCTTATATTAAGGGGGCGGACCCCCCAACTCAGAGTTTCATGGAAAAATAGTTTAACTTCACGGGTAATTACTTTTCATGCCCAAACATACCTTGGACCCCCCGGAAGCCCTTGGACACCTCCTCAAACCAAATTCTGGATACGTGCCTGTAATGTGGTGAGAGAGTCACTGTTTTGAAAACTTTTCGTGCCGAAGATGAGAGTCTCCAATTCGAAGAAGGTAGAGAACGCAGGCCAAAGGTGGAAGCAAATCAAGGAACTAGCCCGACAGTTGAACATTTACAGTTGAACCATTTCCGACATAATGACGTAAGCGGTGTCGACTTAGCAAATTACACACGAAGTAGTACCCGATAGGTAGCCTACCTCTAAGTAATGTTTTAGACTCCGCATAGACAGGTTTCGCTACATAAAGGCCGCTTTAGACGGTACAATTTCTCGTACTCTCTCTCGTATGAAAGAATGTATACAATCCATAGTACGAGATTTTTCGTACGATAAATCATACAATATTGTATAGTGTTTTACACGGTACAATTTTGGATACGAGGTGATAATGATGAAACTGTTGGAGTTTATAGTTGTGACACCTCAGGCTTTTAGGGTAATTATGCCACAGATATTTGTGAAAGTATAGCCCATTTTAAAAACAGAAAATAATTAAAATATTGATAACAATTAATCTTGACGCAACAGAAATTCAGTTAATTGTAATGTCAAATTCTTCTACCAAGAGAATCTAACTTCTACTAGGTTTCAGTGGTAACGAAATTGTCGTAGTTTTACTTCTGTACTTCGATAAAGATATTTCAGTGCGGACACAAAAAACGTTGAAAATTTTACTGTCTTCGGTGATAAGTTCGGAGTCATATGTGTTTTGTTTTTACAATATTCCTGAGTTAACAAGATATGTGACATTACACAGCACTTCAAAAGTATATAAATCGCGATATATTAACTCCTATTTATACATATGGGGGCAATTAGTGACACTGCGGTTTAACAACTTCTATCACAGAGCACTGGAAACGCCTCAAAATGCTACGTTTTACGTTCCCATAAGCATGAAATACTTGCAAAATACAAAAATGAGGAGTAATGTAGATTTTATATTATTTATAGCCTCATTTCACACAAGGTATATAGGTGTGAATAGGGTGGGTCAGCTGTCTTAACCCTTGAATAAAAATTAGTTCGTTGGATTAATTACCTAGCTCATGTATTGACTTGCACATCTCTGGGTTGACGTCGACACTATACTTACATTATGTCTACTTGTGTAATTACTGTTCAATGTATTTCATTATTTCGGATGCACAGAGCGCATATGATTATCAAAATAATTGGGGAGGAATATGATTGCAAAGATACCGGTATCCTCTACATTACTTCCCTTCATATTTACCATGATTGCAGCAAATTCGGTACTCTACGCACAAGAAAAACAATGAAAATCACCTTAACTGCATTGCACAATATATAGGGAAAGCAGTAGCTATTAATTAGATCACATCAGAACTTTGTCTTTATATTTTTAAACATATTTCTCACTTATTTAGTACCTTTTATGGTTATAAGAATGCAAAACGTAGCATTTTGAGGTATTGCCAGTCCTCTATAGCAGAAGTAGCTGTACTGCAGTATCACCGACCTCTTTACACTTCCCTTAAAAACATTGTTTTATATCTTTATACCTGTAATAGTTTATTATGCCATTATGTATGTTAATTTCTGCATCAAGTAATAACATTAATATGTTCTCTTTGTGTCGTAATCCATAACCAAACAGCCGAATAGGAAAGGACGCTATATTGCCAGTAGGGGCGCTGTCATAGATTGTACGAAAAATCCGCTGAAAAATAGGACCGTTTCTATTTAGAGAACACATCGGGGATAGCATGAAAAATCGTACGATCTGCGCTTTACACGATCAAAGAATGTAACCGATGGGATTGCACACGAGGGATTGTACGAGAAATTGGATCGTCTAAAGTGGCCTTAAGAATTTTATCGTAAAGCTGGTTTGATAGGGCAAGCATAGAAATCACCTATCAGCTGTATTCGCCAATCAAGCATAGATTAAATAGGTGTATTAGGCTCTACTTTGAACGTGATTTGCTAAACCGACACGGATTACGTCATTACGTTTTGAGATATGACGTCATTTGTGATGCTGCTGCGGTTAGAGCCCTTGTATGCGTGACTTTTTCCCTCGCGCCACTTGAAAACAAGCTGCAACGAGTTTTTTGGTACCTTTTTATCACTTACAATATGTCGCTTGAGTAGCTGGTGGGAAAAATGAAGATGGTGGTGTTGCCAGTGCGTTTTGAACATGATATATAGGGAAAATGTGAGCAACTGGCCTAAAACGCCTGGCAACGCTGTGGTGAAAAAAACACAACTTCAAATTTCATAAACATGGTCATTGCTTATCTTCTCGCGTTTTGTGGAACAGGAACGGCTGACTTTCAGAACTCGGCAGCAGAAAATCGGGCCACATTTGCATAAACACACTGATGTGCTTCCATTGTTTTTCAGAACGCGCTGTTCGTGTAGTTCCCAAGTCGTTTGAGAAACATGTTTGCATAAAAGGCCTCTTAGTCAGACAATTGTAGCTCCGAAACTAAGCAGATTTTGGAATTTCTATAAAGGAACTTTTTTTCTTGTTTTGATGTGAATAATCTCATCATGAAGTTTATCCCATTATTTCGGAGACTCACTGTACAGTCCATATCTTATATTTACAGGGTGATTACGTAATGCACCGACAAACTTCGAGGGATGATAGTACACGCACACACACACAAAACAAAAATAAAGCCAACAGTTCCAATCAACCGGGTGGAAATTCGGACCCGTTTCGGAGCTACAGGCTACCGAAAGCGTGGGAAAATGAAATGTAGAGCTTAATATTTCTAATGCTACGAACAGCAGAGCACATGTGGCACCGTCCCGTCAAAGATTTTAAATCTGGTCTATCTGAAAATGCATATTCCAAATTTGTGTAATGGGTGAGCAAGGGATTCCTCAAAGGATGATTTCCGAAATTTTTCTCAAGTAAAGGTAGATTGAAATGTCCATGAATTAAACGATTTACCGTGTGAGTAAAGTGACATCTAGCCGGGCAATTGATGAAAGTTTACAATTTTACTCCTGATAGTTAGGCAACCACACATTTCTGTAGAAAATCGTTCGGCATATGGAATCTGCTTGAGATATCGACTTGGTGCAAACCAATTATTGTTTTCTGGTGTTCATTTCGACCCCTCTTTACTTTAGAGAATTTCTGGGAATTCCTTACTTCCTTTGGGAATCCCTTGCGCGCCCATTGCGGAATCTTCAAGTATGCAATATTGGATAATGTATATTTAAACTCTTTGGCGTTACCATGCCGCATTAGCTCTACTGATCGTAATGTTAGAAATCTGAAGCTCTGAAGTTCATTTTCCCACGCTTTCGATAGCCTGTAACTCCGAAACGCGGCCGAAGTTCCACCCGGTTGTCTGGGACTTCTCTCCTTGTTGTTTGGGATGTTATCATCCCTCGAAGTTTGTCGGTGCATTACGTAACCACCCTGTATATTTGTAAGGAATAATTAATTTTCTTGTTCTCTCCAGCATGGATCTAGCTTGCCCAGTAAATCACATTGGTCACGGTGGGTTCTGTTCAACCAGACATCGTGCTCTGTTATATTGAAGGACATTCAAACACAAAAGGTTAAAAAGAATTTTAGTTACGCGTGGAATGCATCCGTTGTATCCCTCCCACGTATGATTCTTATTTCAAAAACGAAAATAATAATAATAATAATAATAATAATAATAATAATAATAATAATAATAATAATAATAATAATAATAATAATAATAATAATAATAATAATAA
>JAGDQP010003847.1:1997-12656 GCA_022664845.1 Lepisma saccharinum | reverse complement strand
TTGAGCTTTCCGCTAGTGTCTGCTCTCACCGAAAATATATTTCCTTAGCGGGCAATGCTTCAACTTAAGAAAACTTAAATGTCTTTCGATTTGTTTCAATCCGACATTGTTCGTACTACCATAGACCTCATAATAAATAGACTTAGCACGCTTCCCAATTTCTGGCTGCGCTAAAGCTAATGGAGTTTTGTTCAGAGTACGTGATTTTAAATCCATCCACTAGGTAGCTCTACCATATACCTCATATTCTACTATGAGGTCTGTGGCAGAGCTACCAGCGGATGGATTCAAAATCACGTGCTCTGAACAAAAAACCATTAGTTTTAGCGCAGCCAGAATTGGGGGAGCGTGCTAAGTCTGTCTATTATGAGGTCTATGGTATTATATACTTTTATAGAGTTTCAGATACTCTATAGTCTTTTCTATCCGAAAATATATCCAATTATACTCTTTTTTATTTTCTTTATAACTTTTAATGTATTTTCGAAGCTCCTGCGTAGCCATGTAGTTACCGCGTCGATTCTCGGTGATAGCTCCATTTCATAGTAATGTTTCCATTGCCTATACCCGGATTGCTGGTGTCAGGAAGGCCATCCCGTCGTAACACATCTACCAAAACTAAAACCTATGGAATACGCTGACCCCATCTCTCACATGGGGTAACCAGCGGAGACAAACACAATGTGTTGTAAATTTCTAAATCCCAAATACATTACACAAGAAATGTAGTTAAAAGTTAAACGTCACCTAATGTAATGAAAGAAAGAGTGCACACACTAGACTTTCAAAGTATAAGTAGCAGTTTTATTTTTTTCAACCGCCGGTCCGCGGACCAGTACCGGTCCTCCGTAAATTAATACATTTAATTATTTAACAATTATTTTGTTGATTTCGACAGTTCAAACTGAGAAAAAAGTTTATATTTCTTCTTTAAAGCAACTAGAATCTTAAGATATGCTGACATCTTTTGAACGTCAAATGAACCTCCCGAGGAACCTTAGGTGAACTCTGCCTATGACGGGAGATGATTAGATTATGACGTAGAGTAGAAGAATGAATAAGGTCACCCTCTGGCGGCCCGCCAGAATTTTCTGACGCTTTACTATTACCCGTCCAGACTTAAGAGTATACTGTTGTTCTTATGGCAACAGGGATGCCGGTTTGACCGCTGAACAGAAAACGGAATTGAGCTCGCTACATCCGTTCTCTCACTTCGCGTTGCCATAGCCAAGCGCCAACGCTCCAGTCGCTGTTAGTTTTCCTTCCTCTTCCCCCGTCAAGTGTTTCAAATGAAACTATTGTTATATTAGATTATTAAGTATGTGTAAATGAAGGAAGGAATTAGGAAATCAATTTTCGCACCAATGTTAAATATAAAACCTTTACGGGTGATCATTAAAGAGAGATAACAGTAAAAGAATTCAGTGTGCGTCAGGGGGAAGTACGATAAGTAAAACTGCAGCTGTTGCCCATAAGCTTAAACAGTATAACTCACGCCATGGATCGGTAATAGTCTCCTAGACGGATAGTCGCAGTTCTCTGGTGAATATCCGACACAGCGGCTGACCGCCGGCGAATATCCAACACGGCGTTTTCCACCAGTGGACCGACGATGGAGGCGGCAAATTGCTCATAGGGAGTAGAGCTAAAATGGCATGCTATCATCAAATACTTCAAACCTACACTATCGAAAAATGCATATTCCAAAATTGTGCGATAGGTGCGCAAGGGATTGCCCAAATGAAGTAACAGATTCCCAGAAATTCTCTGGAATATCCAGAAGAAACAACCACCGGCATCCACTGCATTAAAGCATAGTCAGCGTACTGTAAGGTTAGAGAAACCCTGTGAAATTCAATAAACGGCGTGTCTCCACGGTCAATGACACTCTGACAAAATATTAACATTAGTGTCATCACGAAGTGGTTGCACTTCCGTGCTTACACAAGAAACAAATTAATTTATCAGTGTAACAGGCAGAAGTCAACGATTCTATTTTATGTGCTGCTCTCACGTCATAACGGAAAGAAAGATAAGTTCGGAATTCGTTTCTTAATACACAGATTCACTGATGATAAAATTTAATTCTAAGTATTATGATTAGATTAAAAGTGTGATTATAGACTATAGTTGATAATAGCTTTGAGTACAAAAACCCACGTAAGTCAAAGAGCTCAGATACACTATAATACTTGTGTGAACAAACTATATTAAATTGAAAAACTCAAACAATAATTTCTAAAAAATAATCTTGTGAAAAGAATGATTAAGCTAACATTCAAATGTCAAATGTCTGCTCTGATTCGTCGAGATTCAATCCTACTTTGCATTTACTTAACATGTAATTTTCGGTTGAATAACTTCTCAAGCCGAAACTTCTCTCATATCTGATGGATGACGTTCTTTATCGAGCATATACAATAAATTCGGAAGAACGGAATTGTGCTCCAATTGAGCGGAAGATTTCATCGTACGAGAGCGGAATGAGGGACCACTATTTTAGAGAGGATTTTCATCGGATGATACATTTCCACTCGACAAAAATATGGAAACTGTTTTCGATGGCAATGTAGTCTTTTAAAACGAATTAACATCTATTCATGTGAAATGGTCATATTTTGAACATGAAAACGACACAATAAAATGTTGAAAATGTAAAAACATGCAAAAGGGAGCAGGTATTTGTAAGTAGAAAGAAAGAAGAAATGAATGGAAAACAAATAATCGTGCTCTGCGCCGAAATTGAACTGCTACCTCGCGGCCAGCTGTCCAACGCTTTTTCGCCTGGGTTTGCGGGGCAACTGCATGAAAACGCCCACGAAAGGGTCTCTTTCGTCCCGTCAGGTACTTGGGAACAGCAGTCAACGATTTCTTGTGTATACGATATGTTACTCCTGACATCTTCTGGTATACGTAGGTACTGTTGTCACTGAGAAAAGTTATCATGTCCTCTGTTGCTATTTTTAACTAAACGCCACACTAGACCTTTGTCTTTCGATAACCTTCGCTGTGGAAAATGGCGGAAAACAAGTAGTACCCATGATGCATTGTGAACCGCTCTAGAAAGATGAGAAATCAACTTTTCAAGTATGAAGAATAAATTACACCCGTAAAGCATCGGAATCCCAACTGAAAAGATAACTTTTTGTATCCAAAGTCAGGGCGTTTCATTAAGAAAACAGTCAAACACTTTCCCATCTCTTCTGATTTAGTGTGTAGGTTTGTATAGCCTTACAAAACAAAAATGACATCAAGGTTTCTCATCCAAAATCTGAAGTATCTTGTTCGAAGTCAATTCGCGCTAACTACACATGCAATAATAAATCACAGCCATATTCAATCCACTAGTGGATGAGCCCTCTCCCCGAAGGGAGGAGTTGGTCTACTGCTCCCACGCTGACCAGACGGGTTGGAAGAGGAGAGCCGAAGCTCTCACTGTGATCGCCACTGTCTTTTATTCACAGCAGCTCCCCAATTGTCCTCACGATGCTGGGTCATCACCGAAATTTTTTAACCCCCACCGGGAATCGAACCCGGGAGCGCACTACCGACTATACACAGAAGCTCTATACATGCAATAATATATTCTAAATTCCTAATATGTCTACCTACCTCGTTCATGCATTTCTGCAAAACTGTTGAGAACATATTATTTAAATACAACATACGCCGCCCTACATACTCTATTTGAAGCAGTAAACAAATAAAAAAGAAGAAGGAAAGAAAATGAAAAAGATGAGAGAGAGAGAGAGAAAGAAAGAAAGAAATGGAAAATGTTCTGGTTACCCACAAATTGGAGCCATATTTTTACTGGCAATGAGCTTCGTTCAGTGATAACTATAGGCAATGACGCTAGGAAATGTTTGCTTGCAAGATAAATAAGAATTGAAAGCCAAGCTTTCCCTTCCGTAGAAGTTAGAACCACTGTAAATCTCTGCTATGGAAAACATTTTGTATTCTCATCTTGTATATATAGTCTTCCTCATCCTTGTCTTGTTGTCAAAAACAATTCAGACGCCACTCTCAACGTGACTACTTGTTAGCGCTCATCATCTTCCAGTAGCTGCTGCACCTTTCTTTTGTTTGCTAATCTCCTGAATAAATGTGAAATAAATCAGAGAGAGAGGTTGTACACTCTGAACCACGGTCGTTAATAGAAAACAGGTTAAAATGAATATGTATCGTTGAGAAAGAGGTGAAGGATCTGTTCTTAGAAATATGTCAAAGTCCTCACTATTTCCCTCGTACTACCATTCGTTTTGGGTTAGTGTGTAGTAAACCTTTCCCTCAACATTTCTTGGGAATCGGAAGTGTGTATGTCTCTGTATGTGTGAGTGAGCGAGACAGAGAACGGATGTGAGTAAACCATAGTCAACAGAGCACGTGTGTTGTGACGTAATGGGTGACCGTCGCCCTTATACCATGCTTCAACATACATACATTCCATGAGTGCGTTCAGAGTCCGAAACACACATACACACACACACGCTCTGTTAAGCTAAACGCTAGCAAAGCAAGCAAAACAGCTGCTGTAAAAAGTCCTTGTTTTATCAGACGTCCTGATCAGCACTTGAACTAACGTTATCCAACTTGAATGTTGTTGTTTGTTTCGGAAATACTTCCTGCTAGATAGCCGGTCGGTCGGTCGGTCCGTCCCTTGAGCAGATACTTTAGTTGGGTGACGGCTGCTGAGTGCTCGAATCGCGCGCGTGTGTGTGGTGCATAATTCACCGTTTAAAATTAGATCGTAGGTGAACCTTGTTGGTTTGTGGAAGAAAGTTTTAGATTGTGTGAAAATACAAGTAGTGCTTTTTTCCCCTTTTACAAAATTCCTATATTAGTGCCTTCTTAGGAGCTACTTTTGTTATGTTATAAAAAAGGTAAGATAAATTTATTATTATTATTATTATTAATTATAAAAAAAAGACCAAATGGTTTGTACATGGGTTTGTAATATTTTATATACCTTGTCATCTACTTCCAAAAACGCATTTAAAATTAGTATGTTTTAGTATTTCTAACACAATCAGCATTTTGATGGAGCTGGTAACAAATTGTTAGTATCACTTTCCGCGTACTTTCAGCAATACTGTAACCATCTCCAGTGATTCTGGTATTAGATAAGGTTTATTGATTGAATTATTAATGTCCTAAAGTAGCTGTTGAGCTTCTAAGGACGGGACCTACAGATTTATGGTAAAGTGGGTTCCGAACCACTTCATTCAATGAACCTCGGCACGAATTAAACCCGTGACCACGCACACGGAAAGCGAGCATGCTAACCTCTCGGCCATCCCAATGTTTGTTCCTGCTGGTTGAAGTGTTTTTTCCGTCCACACTATTCCACATTAATCCACACTATTCAATTCGGCAAGCACACTGAAGACATGGAGCAGGTTGAAACCCTGCTTATGCTAGAAATATTGATTACAAGCTCATGAATTTACCCTTCATTTTATCGGACACTTTTAAAAGAATGCCTTGAAACAAGCCCACAACTAACGCTTAGGTTACGCTGATAAATTAAAAAACTACGAGATTAAAATGTTTCTACGAGTATTACATATTATCATGGATCGCAGCGAATGTTGCCAATAATTCACAACCACCGACTTATAATAAGTATATAAATCATTGAAAGAAGATGAAAAGCCTTATTTTGCATTTTCTGAAATTTTCTATTGTGTCGTGAATATTGAAGCTTTTTTTTACATTTAAACTGGGATGAAGTCGGAATAAAAATTAATGGCGAATATCTTCATCAATCATGACCTAGGATTGGCTGATGATATAGTCCTGTTTGCTTCAAGTGCAGAAGAACGATAAACCAAAATGGAAGAACTGAGTAATGAGAGTTCGAAAATAGGCCTTAAAATGAATTTAAGTAAAACGAAAGTAATGTACAATCAACATGCTGCAAAGAGGGAAATAAAGATTAGCGGAGAGTTAATAGGCATAGTTGATGAATATATTTACCTAGGCCAGCTGAAAATATCGAATGCTAAATTGGTTGATGAAATAAATAGATGTAAAATGGCGTGGAGCTCGTTTGGAAGACTACACTTTATTTTCAAAAGCAAACTACCAATATGTCTCAAGCGTAAAGTTTATGTGTCTTACCTGTAATGATGTACAGCTGTGAAACTTGGACACTGAATGCGCAAACGACTCAAAGATTGAGAGTCACACAAAGAGCAATGGAGAGATGTATGTTAGGAATAACTAGGAGGTACAGGAAGACAAATGAATGGATCCGCGCACAAACAAAGATAGAGGATGTAATCAAGACTGCGAAGAAGATGAAGTGGAGATGGTTCGGTCACATAGCTAGACGGACAGATGGAAGATGGACCACAAATGTACTACATTGGATTTGTAGAGAAATGAAACGACCGAGACGACGTCCAAATGCAAGATGGGTAAGTGAAGTCAAGCGTTTTTCAGGAGCTACATGAACGAGGATAGCAGCAGAGCTAGGTTTCTCTAACGAACCTTGTGTAATCGAAATTCGACACATTTAAGATGTTCAGAAATATAACACAGTGCTGAATAATTAACTGAACTACATTTAAAACTTGAGTTACCCTTTTCATTGACGATTGCTAGATTGCATTGTGAGAAACAAATTCCAAACTCGTTTTATCTGCGTCTTCAACTTGCTAAGAAACAATAAAATTCAACTGCTGTGATAAAGTGAGATGTTTTGTTATGCCAAGCATTCATTTTGCAATGACTTTTTTTTTTCTTCTGTTTTTACAACCACTATCTTTCGCGAAGATGTTAAAAACGTACGTGACATCTAGGTAACATATTCGTCTGTTCTATTGACTTCTTAGTAGAAAATATTATAAAGATATAAAACATTTCCTATAAACTGATGTGCTATGCATCAAAGTTGTTTCGCGTGAAAATTCGACTTGTTGACTTTTGTTTCTGATTTGCAAATATGTTTGCGCATACGTGTGAGATTGTAACAGCAACTGATATCTCACATTTACGTCATTGTTGTCTTAATGTGTGACTTTTATAACTGTTCCGAGCATGGAACTGGAGCTGTGACAATGTTAAGAATAATTGCACTCTTTCTTATCGAATCCAACTGTCTATGCCTGTTTTTCAACCTGATGTCCGCGAACTGTTCTGTGGGAGGTCGAGAACCAAATAATATATATATATTTTTTTACATAAATTAAACAAACAAATATATTACTTTTGCAAGTAAATAAGTGGAACGTCTCGATGGATAGTATTTTTTATATTTTTTCACTAATTAATCTTAAAAAAGAAAAACTATTCATGGCCTTTACGCATCTCTGGCTCAGGATGGGGTAGGAAAAGCGTGTGAAGAGAAGTTATCTAGGGTTTAGTTTGAAGGTATCCCGACCTTGAGAACCAAGATGGCTAAACTAGGCTGACAACATTTAGAATAGAACCTACTGTTACTGCAAACCGCACAAACTCATAATAATGTAGTACTTTACCGTCAAATACGAATGTACTGTAAGGTGAAAAAAAAAAAAATATGAAGGAAAAATGTGACTTACCAAAGTTAATGTGCCGTACAATGTGTAAAAAGAAACACACACACGACCACTTCGCTTTTTCTCTCACGTCTATTGCGCTCCTGCGTTTCGCATTCGACCGCACTCTGTCGACAATTCCCAAAAGTAGAGGGGGTGCGCAGTCTAAACCGTATGCGGCGACTTTCCCGGAATTACCCTATGAAAGACTCTTATTTTAGTCACTATTGAGCATTTTGATGAAGGTCACTTGCACTAGAAGTGGCCGTTTTTCGCGGTCCCAAAGATTATCCTTCTAATTTTACTCTGTCAGCAACGCAGAGTAGCGCCGCCATAGAAGCAGATGATGAGAAACAGATTTCAGATTTGAGTTCAGCTACCTCAATTTAACAAACCGTTTTAGACTTCAGCACCAGGTGCTGTGAAGCCTTGAATCTTCAAATCTGTGTTGACTTCCTTTACAACAACATCAAGGCGATAGTTTCATTCTGGCTATACTCGCTTTAGCATGTTTGTTGTTACTGATTCCAGGGATTCCGCCAGGATTTTGAGTTTGGGGGCGGGTGTAAAATCAAAATTGGAAGGGTGTAAATGGAGTTTTGCATGGTTTCTATCGAATTTTCGCCGTTAAAATTTTAAAGTTTGTGGGTGCTCTCTAGGATTTGGGGGGTGGCACCCCCACGGGGGGCCTGGCAGAATCACTGACTGGCTCGAAGTCAGTAACTATCCGAGTGTTCAGTTCATTCAAAATTGTTGGTAACGGTTGCAGAACTGAAATGGGTCACCGGGTCTATACGTGGAGCCCGGCCTGACCCGGTGACCCAACTTCGACCCGGAGGGCAGAGTTTTCAATTATTTCCTTGCCCTTGAACAGTGTTCCTTTCAGGGGTGACCAGAACCGGAAGCGTTACTCCCAGAGCACGATAAATACAACCCCGAAAATCCCAGTTCATTATAGTTCTCACAAACTGGGTCAAGTTTGGGACCGGGTCACGAGTCAGTGAAAGTGACCCGGTTTCAGCTCTGAACGGTGGCACATTTATATAAAAAACATCCTTGATCTATCCATAGAGCCATAAACCTACAATGTGCTTCGTTTTAACTTTATATTGGATTATGTATACCAGAATCATTCAGAAATTAGTCTACAAAACTTTATATCTACATTTTATAGGCTATATTTCCCACATATTCACCCTACCCTTTAGTCATTTATCGTGTTGTGTATTTCCTCCACATACACTTCCGCTGACAGCACATTCGGAAGTGTAGTGACATTTTCGTGGAATAAGGTGTGAGAACCACACTGAAATTTTGCATGAAATTCGTCCAGTGGCTTCAATTTTGCTTCATTCGACAGGATGCGGTAAAAGCATCGTTAATGATACAGACGGCAGCCCGAATCGTGCATTATCGTCCACGTTCACCAAACCTCGGCAGTAAAATTTCGGTATCGTCGCTGTAATATTGATACTTCGACAATTTCATCACCCTAATTTTAGATTTGAATCCCGCGGCCAACCATCCTGACTTAGTTTTTCCAGGGTTTCCCTCAATTTTGCCAGACGAATGCCCTGGTGTCTGTTGGACGAAAGTACTTTGCAACTTTTCACTCTTCAGTTTGCATTCCCGTAGGACTATCTCGAGACCGCTAACCTCCTGCCACAAACTCCTGTTCTCACTTTTCTACCAGTTTCTGCAAGGAATATTATTATACAAGACAATATTTAATTGTTAGTGGACTTTGAGACTCAAAGGTAGGCAACAAAACGACAGTAAACTTAAAAATTGTAGCAGGAGGTTAGCGCTCTTGAGATAGTCCTTCGGAAATGCAAACTGAAACATTGCAAAGTATTTTGGTCGTTATCTTCCCTACCCTAACCCGAAATGCTGAAAGTCCATAAATTCAGTTCAATTTCATGAACTTACTTGATATGATGATGACTTTTAAATGGTCGCTTAAAAGAAATAACAAGACATTCATTTTGAACTCATTAAGAGCAGCTGACGTTTATATTATAAATTATATTTTTTTTAGCAACGAGGAAATGGAAATCCTGCAAATTCTCCCAGCCCTTTTTCCTTGTACGATAAGTAAATTCTGAGTTGATTCCTGACTATTAAAAGGGCTCGCAATATGCTGATAAGCATAGGGAAACTTATACAGTATAATCACATTATATATGGAACGCCATGGCGTTGATCTACAATATTTCACAATGTGAAAGAATAATACATGAGCTAAAGACGGTGTTTAATATTTTTAAATTCCAAATATTCTACGTCAAGGATAGAAAACTAAATTAGATGCAAGTTCCTCATACATATTTACATTGTAACAGACATCGTTACAGACATCGTTACATTTACATGAAACCTTAACAGGCCTGACGCCAGCCCCATACTGTCATACTGTAGGGGACACGTGGCACAAAATACTACACCCATAAACAACTATTATTTTTGTGTAGGTTGCTAAAAGTGAAGACCTGAATTGCAAAACATTCAAAGTCCACCGGAGTTTTTTTTTTTTTTTTTTTTTTTCAGAAGGAACAGAAAACAGACCAAGGATTTGGGATGTTATTCTATTCAGATGAAATTATTTTGTATTAAAAAAATAATAATAATTAAAAAAACAAACTTTTTAAAGACATACTTTTCTTAAAACCATTTGTACTAAACAGTAAAAAGTAATGTTGTTTGTGCATGACTAAAACAGAAAAGCATGGGGCGCGCTCTCATACACAGCCACTTTATAAATTTGAATTGGCGCGCCACATGCTTTTCTTTTTAGTCATGCACAAGAGACAATATATATATATAATAAATAAATCACAGCCATATTCAATCCACTTTTAGTGGATGAGGCCTCTCCCCGAAGGGAGGAGTTGGTCTACTGCTCCCACGCTGACCAGACGGGTTGGGAGAGGGGAGCCGAAGCTCCCACTGTGATCGCCACTGTTTTTTATTCACAGCAGCTCCCCAATTGTCCTCACGATGCTGGGTCAACACCGAAATTTTTGAGCCCCCACCGGGAATCGAACCCGGGACC
Source organism: Lepisma saccharinum (assembly GCA_022664845.1). NCBI lineage: Eukaryota > Metazoa > Arthropoda > Insecta > Zygentoma > Lepismatidae > Lepisma > Lepisma saccharinum. The sequence goes on along the minus strand of JAGDQP010003847.1, from coordinate 2,084 downwards.
GCTCGCACTGAAGTCGAGCGCGCTACCGACTAGGCTACGCAGGAGCTCATATATATATATATATATATATATATATATATATATATA
>JAGDQP010003846.1:77731-90282 GCA_022664845.1 Lepisma saccharinum | reverse complement strand
ACACACACACACACACACACACACACATATATATATATATATATATATATATATATATATATATATATATATATATATATAATGTAGAACCAACACCTGGTGAGTACACTTGCACCGGAGGTACAGGTGCTAGCTGTAAACAAGGTGGGATGCACGAACATCCACGAATAAAGACATACAATGCACAGATATAGAACCGGAATGGTGAGGGACACATCACCAGGTAAAAAAACAGTGACCCAGCTGTGGCACGCTAGAAACGCATTGGACCGGAGAGAGGTGCAAGCAGAAGGAGTAGGGAAGAATTAGCAGGGAACGCTGAACTACTGGTGCAGTAAAATCCAAGCTGGGAGTAATGCAATAAGAGTTCAAACATCACGACAAACAAGAATAGGTGGGAAAATACATCGCGAAACGGGAAATGGAATCAATCACGCAAGCGTAGCATGTCCCTAAAGGTCGCGACACGAACCCAACAGGTCATTGGAGTACAACCTGAGAGCGTAGTAAGCCAATGGTAAAAAACAAGGTGACACTACGAGGAAGATGAACAAAAAGTACCGGAATGATTGTTGTACCGGACCCACAACGACATACAGCAGTGTAATAACCCACACTTTACAACATTGTTATACTAGTAAAGTTACACACATTGAATAAAAAGTAAAGGCAATGTAAAAGCGACAAAAACAAGTAGAGAGCGACAACGGTTACCGCAGGAGATAATGGGTCAACAGTAATATCGAAAAAACGGGTAATGAGCACGAACGGTACCACCATGGCTAAACGGGTACAGCACCTGGGCGCGCAGGCGTAACCAGGGAATATAGCAACAGAGCGAGCGTTTATTGTATCAGTCATCTAACACACCATAGCAGAATACGCAATCATTGACGAACAGAAGTTGGGAGTTGTAGCCAAACCTGCAGAAGAAGATTTGCACCGACAAAAGAAGCCCATCTCTAAAACGTGGCCGAAGCTATACAGAAAGCTATGACCAGTGTGCGTTATTGTTCGTGTTTTGAACGCTGGTTGGACAGTCGATGTATTTGGCGTTGTATTAATCTCTGGGTGCCCCGCTATCCAAGTCTATATTCCGGATGCTTTTACCTCCGTCCGAAGCAGCGCGATCATCAGTGCATTGGGTTTCTGAGTGCGAAGGGATGGGGAACAGTTAACAAAAGGTGGACAAGCAATTATTTACACAGAGAACGGAGATTATAAAGGATCCCCACACGTTGGAGGAGTTGTTTGCCCTGTACGTCATCTCGCACTACGATGCAGCGTTGCTTAAACGTAATTTCGAACTGGGGTTACGACAGATTGCAAACACAGCACTTGTTAAACTAAAATACTTACTTTTGGAAAAGAACGGACGTGAAGGATTCGGGAATAACACCTCGCCCGCCACCAGTGCTCATTCCCACTAAAGGGTAATACACGTATCACATGGCGCCCTCCCTTGAAGAAGGGCACACGGAATCATGTAGAGACATGCACCAAAGGGAAGCAACAGTGAGAGATGACGTAGTGCGCGGATAGCTTGTGCGTAGAAGAGGCTACAAGATTCAGGTATATCACACAGCAATGGCTAGTACAGCAACATGAGCGGAACCAGCGATATGTGGGGTGAAGAAAGTTGGACCGAGAGTGATTTTCTCATTGTAATCGAACAAGTAGAGAAAAAGTTGGGCTGTTGTGGCAGTGGTCGGTGTGTTCCAATGATCCCTAGTAGTTATGGCGGTGGTGGTGGTGCAACGGGAATACAGACAAACACTGCTAACTAGAGTGACGATGCAACGTACAGGAGTGGAATTAGTTACCCATACAGATGCAGGTTAAATATTATCGAAGAGCTGTGCATAGTTGAATCAATACATCGCTGGTAGTGTGCAAGATTTCCCCTAATTTGCGGTGGGTAGTATGAAGATGAAAGAAACCAAATATTACTTGATTGCGTGAATTACAACATAGAGCATCTCAATACCCGGATCTGGAACGTTATACTGGACCCCGAAAAGTATACGCAAATCTTCAATGTGTATCACAAAATTCATCCAAACAGTGTTGCGTAAACGACCGTAATATTTGAGCACGGGCTTCGAAATTTTTTGTAACGGAAAGTACAAGAGGTGCTCCAAGAACTCATCCGCAAGGATATTTCCGCTGACCCATGGAACTAGCGCTAGGCAGGACCTACAAAGTTTAGTAGCAATGTGTGTGGTGTAGTTGGCAATAACACTAGGAATACAACCGTGTGGAATAGCTGTGTGCCCCCCGACACAGCTAGGTGTTACAGTACAGTATACTACACATAGAAATTATACGTTGGGAGTGTACGGTGAACAATGTGGTAGCAGTATCCTAAAAACGAAACCGGCGCGCGGACTCTATGCAAAATTCCTATGCGCGTCCAAGTTTATCTTTGAATGTACAGGTGGAAGCAAACAATCTGTGCTACGTTTCAGTACTAACCATAGTGTATTCCTTAATATATTCTCTACACTCAGGACATATAACGTAAAACCGATATATGTATTATATCAAAGGCTTGTAAATATGTGGAAATATTAGAGTGCCAGAGTTAAACTTGGCACTCTGTGTAACGGTACATATAAACGGCATGATCCGTGCTACGCTTATGATAGGATAGTTTGCAAGAAGTGCTTAAACGAGATTACATGCACATACACAGACATATGATATATATGTCAACGCAATTGCATTGCGACATAACTTTGAATACTAGCTTTAGGGTTTGAGAGATCAATGCACGGTAGTTAATAAAGAATACATCATAGTAGTAGGGTTATTAGTAATTACAGGTAATGACATCACTCTAAACAATACGTCAGGTGGCGTCACGTATACTGCTTGTGGTAGTAGATGTTCCTCTTTCAATGGTCTGCAACTGTTCAAACAAGAAATGATAAAGATTGGATAATGGTATGTACTGTACAATACAGCAGGTATCACCATCTGTACATTGGAAACAACAATAGTAGTAGTAGAAGGTGTACATCAGCCGCCAATGCCTAAACAATTCTAATGTCAATACAGCAAACGCTTTAATCAAGTGACGACATGTGTAATGTGTAATGTATAAAGAGTAACAAGGGTAGTAGTAGTAGTATTAGTAGTATGTGATGTATCCTGCGCCAACTACATTAACCAGTAGTAAATCCACATCCCTATTGGCAGTGCCGACAGGTAATGATAAAGATCCATTCAAGTGGTGACAACATCTGTAATCCAGTCGGGGGCGATGTGCAGCAACCGCCAATACAAGTATCTATATTACCTGTGCGTAAAGGATATGTGAAACGAGTAATAATATGATAAGCATTCATACCAGTTCTGCATAAAGGCATTGTTAGTACTCCAGAAAATTAAAACTGGTGTTTCTACAACACCCATCACGTGACGACATCAGCAACAAGCTACCTACAGGAACTCAATGGTATACAATCAAAGCAGGTAGAAATAGTAGTGTCTTTGTTTCGGATGTAATGCACTCAGATACGTTTAGTTGACGTGTTTCCCGATTCAAAGCTCTGTGCGACTAGTAGTATTAGTATAAAAGCCCTTTCATTTACATGTAGATGGCTGGATAAATAGGTATGTATGTATGGCTGGAAAAAACAAGATCCAACACGCCTACCACAGCACATAGGTACAGTCAGCGTTGAGCCTACAAGGTGTGCATGCCAGAGAAGGCGTTTGTTTAATTTTGCAAAGACATAATAATAATAATGCATTGCTGTGGAGTCTTTGTTTACGATACCTATGTGTTGTTTGTATACATTCATTCTCCTTACATAATGTAGGCTGTTTTCAAAACTATGCATTTTCTATACCACCTCAGCAACTAATGCTTGTATGTGTGAACACTAAGGAGTCAGCACCAGGGAGAGCATCGGTGCATACCACTTTATTATTATGTATGTTGGTCTGCTCTGTTTCTCAGGCCAACGGTGCCGAAGACTGTGTTGTCCAAACACTATACAATAGACGTCGTCGCGGATCTGTGTGTAGAGGCATTGCTACGGAGTCTTTATTTACGTTACCTATGTTATTTATATAAATTAATTCATTCACCTCCCAGAATGTAGGCTGTTTCCAAAATAGTAATAATAATGGTTGTGCATCGGTTCTCCTTAGATCGGAAACAAGACTATACACACATACAAGCAATGGTTGCTAAGGTGGTATACGAAATATATATTTTTGGAAAGAGCCTACATTCTGGAAGGTGAATGAATTAATATATATAAATAACACATAGGTAACGTAAATGAAGACTCCATAGCAATGCCTCTACACACAGATCCGAGACCACGTCTATTGCATAGTGTTAAGGCAACACAGTCGTCGGCACCGTGGGTTTGAGAAACAAATCAGACCAACATACATAATAATAAAGTTGTATGCACCGATGCTCTCCCTAGTGCTGACACTTTAGTGTTCACACATACAAGCATTAGTTGCTGAGGTGGTATAGAAAATACATAGTTTTGGAAACAGCCTACATTCTATAAGGAGAATGAATGTTTACAAACAACACATAGGAATCGTAAACAAAGACTCCACAGCAATTCATTATTTGTAATCGTGTACACACAGGTCTAAGACCACGCCCGATGCATAGTGGCAGGAAAACACACTCATAGCCAACATGAGTCTGGAAAACAGAGCAGACCAACATATATAATAATAATGTGGAATGCAGCGATGCTCTCCCTATTGCTGAAACGTTAGTGTTCACACATACAAGCAATGGTTGCTCAGGTGGTATACATATTTTTGGAATGCACATAGGTATAAATAAAATACACATAGACATCAAACAAAGACACCATAGCAATGCATTATTCGTATGTATGTACACAGAGATGAAAGACCACAAACGTCCGCATGGTTCTGTAAATCGAACCAGTGTCATGTAGGAATAAGAATAACGGTAATTTATTACCTGTAGGAATGGTGACGGCACACACTACGTACAAGAGGATAATGGTATCGCTACCATGCCCAAGCTGGATATGAGATCCAGTCGGGAAATATAATATATAAAACGTAGTTCAGTATACTGTATATATATTTACTACACTACTGGTCCACTACAAGTTGCACAATGGATATAATAAACACAAACAGGGTCCTTGTTTGCAACCGTGACCCACACTATACAGGTGCGCTGTTCTATGGAGCACCTGGTGGGTATAATCATGGATAAAAGTGTGTAGGGAAGACAGAGTAGGCCTTTTATATAAGTATGTGTACACACTCTATATGGCAAAATCAACTACGATAAACAGTGACATAGTCGCCGTTCTATGTAACACGCTATGGCTATATCCATGCATTAAAGCACGTTGTCCATGGTACGAGGAAAATTCTTCACTGGTCTAAGGAACACTACCCAAGTACTCGTTTGTTGGTAACACAAACATGGTTCACTCCAATTATGACAGCACTAGAGCTCTTAGAGATACACAAAGCGTTCCTATAATACAGTAATGCAAGGCAACGCCACAAATGACCTGCTGGGGTGAAAATGCTGAAGGGCTCTGAGCGGCTAAATCCTTGGCTAATAGTTTACCCGTAACATCCGAGAGCTTATGCTCCAGTAGGTGATGAAAACCACACTGAAAAACGGGACTGGGTGCACCGTTCGTATGGTTCTGTTTATACACACGGTATAAGTCCATAAAGTTTGAAGGATCCAATACCGTAGTGCAGATGCGGTCTCGCGTTAGGCTGGGACAAGTACAGATATGGTTAAGTAGGTTGGAATCGTCAATGAAACAGCCTCCACACACATGAGGCAACCGACGACAGGTCCTGCGGTCCAATGCTGTTTACAGACATTGTTCCAAAATAATACTACTACCGCACTCACACGGAAACCACATCGGGTCGCTCTGTACAATGGAGGGTACCCGCGTATAAGGTGGATGTTGTACATACTTGGAGTATCTTTGACATTCACACGTACATATGGAGAGGAATCCAGCACTGATACGGTGCAAGAATACTGAGTGTTCACACTCAGGACACAAGATGGAGCGTCCTCGTTGCCATTACATACACACAAACCATCCTCGACACACGTAACGTGGAACACAACACTGTTAATATCCATGATTCTTCTTCCAACACAAGGTAGTCAGGCATTCCAGCTGGTGTTGGAGTATGCACTCGATGGTAGCATCGAACAATAGTCTACGACGAGTGAAGCTTTACGTACGCAGCAAAGGGTCTATGTCAGAACGCCCACTGGTCAGATCGCCCACTTCTGAAAATGGCCAGAACGCCCACAGAAACGGTAAGATCGCCCACAGAAACGGCTAAACACGCAAATCCAGAAATGGTCAGAGTTCCTACCGGTCAGAACGTCCATCGAAACTCGAAATTAAGTCTTAAAATGAATTTAAGTAAAATAAAAGTAATGTACAATCAACATGCTGCAAAGAAGGAAATATTGATTCACGGAGAGACAATAGGCATAGTTAATGAGTATGTTTACTCAGAGCAGCTCAAATCAACGTATGCTAAGTTGTGGATGAAATAAATAGAAAATGCAAATGGCGTGGATCTCGTTTTTTGGAAGAACACATTTTATTTTCAAAAGAAAACTACCAATATGTCTCAAGACTAAAGTTTATAAGTAATGTCTCTTACCTGTGATGATATACGGCTGTGAAACTTGGACATTGAATGCGCAAACGACTCAAAGATAAAGACTCACAGAAATAATTATGATGAGATGAATGATAGGAACAACTATGGACGACTAATGTATTACATTGGATTACCAGAGGAAAAAACGACCGAGACGACGTCCAAATGCAAGATGGTTAGATGAAATTAAACGTTTTTCATGAGCTACATTCATGAGGATTGCAGCTGAGCGAGATACGTGGAAAGAAAAGGGGGATGCCTTTATCCAGCAGTGGATAGAAAACTGCTGAATATGATAATTGTTCCTTAAATTACGCTTGATATGTGCCTTTCCAAGGTAATTAAATAAAAATTGTACTTAAAAGCTAATATAATGAAATTAACTACATTTATCATGTTTTCATTGGCATGTTGAAAACAGCTTGAATTTTGAATTATATTTCAACGAATATTTTATTTAGTTCATATTGCTTTAATGCGACGTGTTTGCAATTTCCCTTTTCTACTATGATATGGATTTTGCTTCTGATGCGTTTTTCTAAGGCGATATATTACACTTAATAATATAACAACATAATAACACATAGCAGATAATTATACTTAGGAAAAGAAACACTCAAACGCAACATTATCATATAACTATTATACTAGCTGCTGTAGCTTATGTGCACAGCCCCCGACCCGACTCCGACTCACTTGTTTAAGAGTGAGCGTTCTGACTGGTAGACTTTGTGAACGTTTTCCCGAGTTTTTTTTCATTATGTTTGTTCAGTATCGATTTAATATCAGTATTAAACTGCAAAGAAATTAAAGTATTAACCGTGTACCTTGCTAGGGTTTGTATTTTCTAACCTGGGGGGATCCTGATCATTTTGGTGAGCGTTCTGATCGTTTCTGTGGGCGTTCTGACCATTTTCAGAAGTGGGCGATCTGACCAGTGGGCGTTCTGACCATTTTTACGAGTGGATGTTCTGACCAGTGGGCGTTCTGACCGATTATGCATTTGGGCGTTCTGACCATTTTGGTGAACGTTGTTGCCATTTTTACGAGTGGGCGTTCTGACCAGTGGGCGCTGGGCGCTCTGACCATTTCTGAATTTGTATGTTTTCCTATTTTGGTAGGCGATCAGACCATTTCTGTGGGCGTTCTGACCACTTTCAGAAGTGGGCGATCTGACCAGTGGGCGTTCTGACATAGTCCCGCAGCAAATACCTAGTCCATATAGAGTTCACTCCGGAAAACACTTTTCGTCCAGCCAGCAAACGGGTCATAGGATCTGTCGAGGTATACAGCCTGCGCCTTATCACCGCTAAAGTGACCTAGGCAGACGTGTTCATGCTCGGATGGCCTGCGATGTTTGCACCCAAAACAGTAGATTTCAATTTCCGGGTTCCAAAGCTCAAACGATGCTCACACGCATGTATCGCTAACACTCGCGAACGTGCACGTACAAGTGTTCAACTGGCGTTGGTGGGCCTCCTCCTCTTTCGCATTGGCTGCAACGTTGCGCAGCTCATGCTCGTCAATTTGCTCCGATTGGACAATGGTTGTGTGAACAGTGTTAAAAGTATCCGAGCAGCGCTAACTTAATGTACACTACCCGCCCCCGAAGAAGTTGTCAACACATCGTCAAGCCAATCAGGGGATACGTACCGACCCACTTACATGTGCAAAGGTGCCTTGCGCAGTCCCTGGGCAATTAATCAACCACGCATCGCGCGTGTGCGTGGTTATGCTCTGCGCAGTGTGAGCGCGCACTCGATGGTCACGGAACACTGAATACACATGTATTTAAGCAAAAATGCCGTGTGCAGCCGTTGGGAATTAGGGTGTCAGCCATGGTTTGGTTGGTATAATAAACTCGTACGAGGAATACCTCACACCAAGGGCGGGTTTAGACGTTATTGTTATGAACTACAGCGTGCCTAAAGTCGTGGACAATAGCATCTCGCACGACAACGGTGGTAGTGCACCCTGGAGGGTGAGAGACAAATCATTAGACAACCACGTGTGATTGTACATTGCAAGCACCGAGTGTGGATTGCATACTGAACGTAATACAGCGGTTTTCATTGGACGAGAATCTTATGTGTGAGTTATGTCCACGTAGCACCAACTACGTCTTCCAAAAGAACTTACAAATATTGGCAAACCCAGTGAAATTGAAAATGTGGTATAGTGCGTTTGTAGACAGACGCATTCCTCCACCAACGGATTATATAGATCGTTCTACATTAGCATCCAAGGTGCGAAATCGTTTCTTGCAACCCTGGTGCAACCCATGATTCATAACATGGACTAGTGAGCCCGTCCCAGACACAACGTCAACACATGCTCATGCTCGACGTGCTCACCGAAGACAGTAGCACATATCAAATCACCAGACATGGAGGGTTCATAATACGATATAGTCATAACCGCTGAAGAACACTGTTGGTGTAGCCCGACTATATTTGCTGGAGCCGTGTCAAGCCACTATTACTAAAAGTGGAGCTGCAACAAAATCATCTGAAGTGTATTGGATGCCACTATGAATAAGCGAAAGAAGACGATATGTGTAATTGCGGTGAATTTAATGACAGTCACTAGGTTCTTCATATAGGGAAAAAAACCTATTTGGCATACGAGTTGTATAAACTATTTACGGAAGTACATCCCCGTTCCACGATCACCTTTATCCAATTTCAATTAGACTTAGCCAAACGGGTACACCACTATATAGACGACGTTTGTGCTATACTCCAGGCTAAGGTTGGACAATGAAAGTGCGTTGTGTATCTATTCCTGCACATTCGCATCCGCACCTGTGCTATTAACATCCACCCCTACAATATGTGTATTAGTGGTTGTGGTCATACTATACTTCTAGTGCCCAGGAAATGTAGTGACCCTGGACAGTTGTGATTCTGTGCAAACAGAATATCCAGTACATGTTATACATGCAAGCTAATGAATGCAACAAACATTCACAGTGTGCCGGTTCATGGTGTGCCAATTGTATTAAAGTCACACCTACATATGTAGCTGTGCATCAAACGTATGTCTGGGAAAAGTGTAATCCATATAACACCTCCAATACATACAAATGGACTAACAAATGGCAACGGGACTGGTCATGGTGCAGTGAATATAGTAGTGGAATACTTATCGATTATATTATGATTTCACCTGTGTTTGAGTATTAGCGGTGGCGGTGTATGTTACACGTAATAAATAAATACGTCTATAGAAAGGATGAATATATTTTTCATAACCTCGGGTCACCTCCATACGTACGGAGTGATTACAATGCTACCGCACCCTCATATGTGATAGTTTCCTTCCGCATATGCATGTCGGGTACCGCTCGCTTTTGCGCGTGGTGTTATATAATGAATTACAGGGTAATTGTATTTGAGGTTCGCTTTATTGTTTCTACATTTCGAGTTCGAGGTGACAAAAACTACTTACAAAAACATAGGTGTGGGCGCTGGATGCAATTGCTGTACACATCACTTTACTAGCTAAAAGGTATAGAATTTGCGTACGGTCTTTAGCGCTGGTAAAAAACGGAAAAGACGGCAACGTGCATACATATTCAATGCCTACATAAACCTCCTCTAGTATGTTGCACTCATACCATCGGGCGCGCGGATATGTACATGTAAGGTAACAGAACCTCTTAACAGGTTCATGACGTGATATAGATATGGCTTTTCCATCAATGTCCGTAATAACGTATCATCTTTCATCCGTAATAACGTGTGTTTAGTTCACCATTGGTTTACAATGTCAAAGACATACGTGGTATCTCGCCAAAGTTGCATATCCGTATAACCAAACATGAAGAATCCAAAGGGGTTTACGTTGTACTGTGTATTCGCCTTAATAGTACAGCGTACGCGTTAGGATGTGTGTATAGCATACGTTTTCTGCGTACTAACAAGGTGTACATTGATGGTCAATGTATACTGCTAACGCACTTGGAAATACAGCAGCATTCGATTGTTTAGGGTGTTCTGTATGGTCTACATAAAGTAATATACAATTTCCCTGAGTCAACCTAGGAAACGTACCTATTGCAAAATCAATTAGAATCGCGAAATGTACGAAAAGTCAACCTGACTGTAGATGATATATCCGTATGTGGACGTTGAGTTGTATTCGGCTACATGTTTACAAGTACCAGCTGCGAAAACCGGAATTTATGTACAGAAAAGACACAGTGATTGGAGGACAACGCTAAGAACTATTTTATTCGAAGTATTGGCCATCGCTAGCGATACATTTCTGCCATCGTTCCGGCAATGTGTGGATGCCAGACCAAAAAAACTGTGAATCTTGTGCTGCAAACCAGTCATCATGCCATTTTCGTAAGATGTGAAGCGCTGGTCATCAAGTGCGTCTCGCATGGATGCAAATAAGTAAAAATCGCAAGGCGCCTAGTCTGGTGAGAAAGCCGCATGCGGAAGCACTTTCCAGCCAAACGTCACAAACATTTTCTTGACCGGCTTTGCTGTGTGGGAGGGTGCATTATCGTGAAGCACAATCACTTTATGTTCTCTTTGGTCATATTCTGGTCGTTTTTCACGCAAAGCTTGATGCAAATCGATCATTTGTTGTCGGTAACGTTGGGTATTAACGGTTTCGCCAGCTTTCAGCAGTTCATAATAGATCACTCTCTTCTGATTCCACCAAACACAAAGCATTGTCTTCCGTCCATAGCGTTTTGGTCTTGCAGTCGATGTCGCCGGTTCTTGTGGAGTTACCCATGATATTTTACGCTTAGGATTCTCGAAATAGATCCACTTTTCGTCACCATTCACAATTCAATGGAGAAATGATTTCCCTTTGTATCTGGTGAGCAGAATTTCGTAAGTGTTTTTTCGGTTTTCCTGCTGTCGTTCAGTAAATGCATGTGGAACCCATTTTCCCACCTTCTGAATCTTGCCCATGGCTTTTAAACGTATGGAAGCTGCTTCTCGTGTCACATTTAACTGACCCGCGAGTTGTTGTCGCGTTTGAGCGTCATTCTCATCCAACAAAGCTTGCAATTCGCTGTCTGCAAACTTTTCGGCGGGCTTCCACGTTCTTCGTCTCTCACATCAAAATCGCCACTTTTAAATTTTGTGAACCACGCATAGCACTGCGACTTACCATGAGCATGATCACCGTAATCTTCGACAAGCATGCGATGCGATTCTGCAGCAGTTTTCTTCAAATTATAAAAAAAATCATTGCTGTCCGCACATCGTAGTTTGTAGGTACAAATTGCGCCATGTTCAACGCTATTAAACACTACATTATGACACGAAACTTGTCTGGTTGTGAGTTTCAAATCGTTATCAACAGTCAAAACAACCAAGTGGCTCCAAAGACGCACTTTTACGATAACCACAGTGACAGCTAACGCCGTCTATGCACAAATTCCGGTTTCATATTTACAAACATGGTAACAACACAACAGTAATAAAGGTTTACACCTTTGCGCAATGCCGTCACCTTCAGTCTTGAAACCCACCAAGATGTACTAGTTTTAGTGTACCACTCGTCATGTATCTATATAGATATATATATATGGCAACGCCCTAGCCGAGCTGGTCTACCGGTTCCCGTAACATCACCGAAGTCAAGCAGCTCTGCGTTTGGTCAGTGCTTGGACGGGTGACCGCTTCAGTACTCCAGATGGTGTTGCCTGGGCGGCGTCCACCCAGCGTCGTGAGGCCGATTGGGGAGCTACCTGAATAAAGAGGTAGCGATCACAGTTGAGAGCTTCGGCTCTCCCAACACGTCTGGTCAGCGTGGGAGCAGTAGACCATCTCCTCCCCCCGGAAGAGACCTCTTCCAGTAGTGGATTGAATATGGCTGTATATTATATATATATATAT
>JAGDQP010003846.1:62322-74283 GCA_022664845.1 Lepisma saccharinum | reverse complement strand
TATATATATATATATATATATATATATATATATATATATATATATATGTGTGTGTGTGTGTGTGTGTGTTCGTGAAGCAGGCTGTTCCACGTAATGACATTCAACGTTATATGCTGGGTTGTATATATGTATTAGTATTATGTTTACATGTGTAATGTGAATACGTCATCCCACCACACACACATACACACACAACAGGCTCGTTTAATTACCTACACCAGGTTCGTATTATAATCGCCCTAAACATTAACAGGTATACAATTACATACACCATGTATATATCTATTGGTACTAGGTTTAGAACGTTAATGTGGATATACTTTCTGCCACTTGTGACGAATGTAACCTCATTCAACATTGTAACTTTATGCAGGTTCGCAGTGCACATGAATACTCTTGCACTGGTTGATAATATGTACAAATGGTAATATCAACTTTCAACTGTAATGTACGCATCGCAGGACATGCTTGATCTTCAAGGTTTGTAACATTCCCTAGCTGGAAAAACTTAGGTAACACAACCATCTTTTCATTACCCTTACGGTAAAAGATGGATCCCATCTTGCAACATTTGCGAGAAGATGGTGGATATGCGATAAACTATATCCATTGAAGGGATTCCACTGTAGTCCATGCAAATTATTTGTTAGTCAATCCACTTGAGTGGTATCCAGCAGCTCCATCTGAACGTTCACATGGTAATTTCAGCAGGCAATGTAATATCACATTCAACCAAACAAATTACTAAGATGTTAAAATGTTTCTTTGAAACATTTTGAGAGCATCAAAGATGGGAATCAATAAAAATGGGGTGAGATCATAAAACCTTAAAAATCAATCGTGTATTTCCTTGCACAGAATACACGCGAAGCTGCTGGGTTCTGCTGCTGAAGAACTAGAAGGATCAAGTGGGCAATGCACTCTGGATTCTTAATAAACCGACAAAATACATTTAATACAGGTCTCTTCAATATCGGATTATGACCCTGCGCAACAAATATGGAATAATACTCTGAAAACAGTTCAAGATCGTTCATAGGACTTTCCACTTTTTGGGAAATCACAGTACCTATGTTCCAGACGTACATGCAGTTACGTACTTTATGTAAATTCCACTCTTTACACCGAATAGGAGTGCTTTGCAGGTTCGTACCTACTGTGTTTACCACACATTCGTCCACAGTATATACTCGTGCAATGATCCATACTAAGAAGGTTAAATACACAGAGAACCACTACGTACTAGGATGATTACACTTGACCCCACAGGATGTTTACACCGGTCCACCTACATCGTACATACACAGGAGCATGCATGTTGCACATACATGGAACGAAACTGGTCCACGAAGTATGGCGAATGCACTAGTTCACTAATGAGGCATACACAGGTCCAGTACGCCAGTACGACTACTGCTCTCACTTCGATTTAAAGTCGGCTTCCATGTCCTTCGCTAGCAACACATTCAACAACTCCAAACGATTCATTTTCACCATACATGAAGACCATGTCGCACATTTCCTTTAATTCCGGTGGAGCTAGTACGTGCGTTTTCACATACGTTGCAAACAATCCACTCAGAGTATTCGGGTCATCTAAGCTTACTAATGTACGCCCAGCCAATAGAATTACCTCCGATGTAATAATAGAAAATAAACGACCATCACGATAACCCGTACATACATGATAACACTGGTCTGTGTGGTTCGTATAGCAGCCTATTCAAGGCATACAACGCGCAAAGTCATAGGTTTGAACACTTGCAAGTATACAGGCATCATCCACCCATCGCGCTGTACACTTACACGCTAATGTTGACGGAACAGTGATTGCTGTAGCTATTTTCTATACCTGCGGTCATGGCTACAGGTATACTAACATCATTACCAACACACCTCAACCTTTTAGTTCGAGATGCGAAAACATACAGCGGGGCACACAGCTACCGCGCAACTCAAACACACACACCAACACAAAATCACATACACCCACCATTCCGGCAGCTCCGGCTTGTCACATGTAAACTTGACATGTGTGCTTAATCCCTGTCAAAGGTGATGAGGGTTCTGTCAAAAGTGATGATGGTCCTTTGTTCGATAGCTTTTGTTCATCCGCGTGTACGTTTACGCATCAGTAAGTCCTGTCGGGTTAAGAGACTTCAATATCCTAATTCACACACACAGACACAGATCTGTGTGCACACAATCTTCCATAACCAGCGTTTTGTGAAACCATCTATTCCTATCTCTAGATCCCAGTATAAATAAGGGCAAATCGTAGATTCATTACGATATTATTAGTTAATACGTTCGTTTAGGAACATAAATTTCCTGATAGTGTTATTGCTGAGTCCATAATAGTATACGCTAGCATTAATGGGTATCTTTCTAGCAAAGAGCTGGAATTTCAGTGAATTCGATTAATTGTAGTGATAAGCTCTATTCTATTTTCTATAATAAAATGATGTTCATATATTTAGAATATTTTCATTCAAATTAAAGTTTGATAGAAACTCCTCAAATAAAAACAATTCATTGAAAATTATAAATGGGAACATATGTTGTATTGTTTCTCTGATGTTACTTAAGATGTTGTATTGTTTTTACAACTGCTTTATAAAATTTAATAGTTTTCCTTGATATCATGACATATTTTTATATTTCAGGACAGATAGCATAAAATATATTTATGAAATTTTCTTTAGACAATAACGATAGAGCTACCATATTTTTGACAAGCTATCCCCGGACACTTGAATCATATCCATAAACATAAATTTGGTACTCGTTCAGAATACCAGGCAAATTTCTCAACTATTTCCGTGTGATTTCTTCAAAATTATTCAAAAAGTATTATAGTATTTTCTTTTTGTTAAAAGAAAATTGCGTACATAAAATCCTTGTATATATATATATATATTAATTTGAAAAACAGAGAAATACAATGATAATATGTTTCATTTTTATTACTACTTAACCCATAAAGTAATAGCGCAGCTAGTACAATTTAGAAATATTTAATTATCTAAAATCGATTATTTATTAAAATAATCTTAAACCCTGGACTTTCCTCGACTCCAGACGCTAGACCGGACACAACATGAAATACCGAGCTGTCCGGACTAAAACCAGGCGTATGGGAACCCTAAATAATTATGAAAAAGAACCAATAACACTGTAATAGAAATCGTAAAAGCTTGATAAATTTGCTTTATGGTGTAAAACAATCAGTTAGAAGTTCACAACGTTACTTATTGGTAATATAGCAATTCCAGTGCCCAAATGTGTAGTTTTTGTGTGAGTACTGAGATAAGATGATGGTAATGTCCGCTAAGTAAATATAATTTATAACAAAGGTTGCCATTCTTTTGTTTTCTATTGTTTAACATGATTTAACTTGCTAAGGTAAATGTTTAAATAAGCTCTATGGAGTATTAGTTTCCTTCCAGTGTAAAAAGAAGTTGCAAACAAAAGCACAAGACGTTACATAATCTACCACCGATGATGCTATTCAACTTGTCAGTTGCTAATGGACGTGTCAAATCACGTAGCATCAGACCTTGACCGTAAGACGTCAGTGAGCTGAATATTGGGTATGAGATTCGTGCACGACCTATGAATAACCTGATGACACATGCGGTGCTGCCTTTTGTTTTGCTGCCACGTAGTATGTGAGAAACAGCACAGGGGGAAGATGTATACTGATGGCGTTTATTTCATTTTTAATGGCCTACTGCACTCGGACTATCTATGATGACTAAAAGGAAACGAGAGAAAAGCGACTGATGGGGAAATCGATAGCAAATTTGCATTGTAAAAGTATGAATATTCTCTGTAAATAGAAAAGAAAAGCTTGGTAGAAACATCACCACAATAAAATTACAATAAATACAACACTGCAAAAAGGATCATTATCTCTTAGCCATCCATCCATTTTTCATCTATTTATCTACCCACCCACCCATCCATCCATCCATTTTTCATCTATTTATCTACCCACCCACCCAGCCATCCACCCATCCTTGGGTTAGTATTTACAAACAATTACTTGCTGTTGTTTTAAAATATTGCAGTTTGAAAACTCTAACACTTATAGCTTTGTGGAAATAACATTAAGTGAAGGTGAAAACTTACAAAATATGTTACTTATGGTCCTAATACGAAGCGTTCTGTTTCTTTATAGTTCATTCTTTTGCAGCACCTGTAAGATATAGGGTCTATATTAAGACTTTGATCAAAGTTTCCATAGTGCGTAATATTTCCAGGTAGTAAAGTATATACTGAAGTGCATTATTAGGCCTGCGTTTCTCGACGAAATTTTGCACAATTTCTTATAAAGCTAAACAAGTAATAGTTATATGTAAATGACAAGGAATTTCTTCATTAAAGCTAGTTATAATGCGTTATTATGTACAGTTTAATAATTGAATACTTACCGGCAGATAAGTCTAGGTCCGACACGTTTCTTAAACTCATACTTTTATGCACAATTATTGTACACGCAATGAGAATTGGGTCTTTCCAGTTAATGTTGGAAGTTCAAAAATTTATGTTCTTTCTTGAACTACATGGAGACGATCTTCATCACGTGTCTATGGATATATTTCTTAAAAAAAAAAATGCATTCTGACATTATTGTCCATAGGTATTCAATTGTTGAAAATTTTACAATAGGAAACTAGAACAATTCTTTGAAACGACTCAAGCAAAACATGTCAGTAGTACTCAGCGTTTGTTGAACTAACAGGCTACCTCATACATAACGTCATTAAAGTTCCTAGGATGTTAAAGAATAGGCCAAAATTAAAAGACCTGAATCCATAGGTCAAAACGTCAGTCCGCCATCTTGGTATGCGGAAATGAAGAAGAGAATGACAACTGTCACTAAACGACAGTTAATGCGATGAATTTACAATATAATAGTTTGGAATCCTGACAGATTAACACGTTGGATGCTTATTTTCAAGGATTAGTTAATCACTTTCACTTTAAGCTTTTACCAGTCTCCTAAATTTTGGGTGGGCACACCAACATGGCGAACTGACATTTTGACGTTCTGATTCAGATTTTTTAAAAAATTTTGGCCTATCGTCTAACATCCTGGTGACTTCAATGACGCCACGGGTCAGACAACCTATCAGTTCTATGAAGGTTGAATAATACTAACTTCGAGTTATTGAAAAATGTGATTTAATTACTATAAACTCTACGTGACATAATAGAGTAGATCAAAATAATACGATATTAACTTTTGTTCATGATCATTACACGGAAAGGAATCTATTACTCTGGTTTGAGGAACACGATCCCGTACAATTACAAAGTACAAATTGAATTTTAGTATAATGTCCAATACATTTAAAGAACAGGACCCAAACCGAGGGTATTTGAAGTCAATTAATCATAATCATTTTTTCACGAATCAATTCAAGTTCTGTACAACTAAACTTCAACACTGAATCGAGCTGAGTTCTCTTCGTCTCCCTCTCTTTCTTTCTTTCTTTCTCTCTCTCTCTCTGTCTCTCTTTCTTTTATATGTTCTTAAAAAGAAATTATAGACTTTTAAAATGAAAGTGATCTTCGTAAATACTTTTGAGAAGAATTAATTTGTTAGATTATGTTACTTGTTGTTTAGAATCTTCAACAGAGTGGATTTATCATGTATTTACTTAACCTTTCCTGCAACAGAAATAGCGCAGCATGACAAATAAATGGGCTTTGCAGCGTATGTCAGGATAACACTTGTATAAATTCTTAAACTCAGAAGAGGTATGACATTGGTGTCGTTGAACGTCAGTTATCAGTCCCAGCAACATGTTATAAGTCGCTAAGGATTAAATGTTTTAGTTTTCGATTTCGTTGTGATCATACAAACAGGCACATGCGCTTTATATGTGATGAGTAAAATTCATTATTGCAGACATAGACTATCAAAATCATGACATGAGAATATGTTTTTAAATATCAAATCTTGCTAAAGCACTCGAACGATTCTTGTATGTAGTGTTCTAGTTTCTTTACGTTCATGAAACAAAATAGCCTTTCTTTGTAAATTTCAATTTGTTAAATAATTAGCATATAATATATTTACAAGAAGTAGTTAAGTGATCTGTGAAAGAATATAAATTATAAATCATAGTTAATTTAGAAATGTTAATTTTATTCAAGATAGTCTATCGTAATACTAAACATTACACTATATTCTCACACGTGTTAAACGTACAGGGTGGTTACAAATTTGTTAATACCAGAAACGAGTTGTCACTTTTCAGAGAGGCGCACCTTACTCGAGCAAACTTAAAACGCTTGGATCAGGAGTACAATTCTTGTAAGACCTACTTTTTTTAAAAGAACAAACCCAGAATGCTTAATAGCGAGTAGGACATTGACATCTCCATGTTAAAACTCGAGATTTTTTTAGGTAGATTTTGAAGAAAAATATACATATATACACGCTAGAGCCCGTAATTTTGAAGATATTTGAACCAAATGTTATGTTGTTTCTAGGGTTAATAGCTCGGCTAAGTTCGTTAATGAGCAAAATCGGCCCAAGGGGGTGGTTGGGAGAGAGTGAAAAGAATATATATTATCCCCTATGAAGTTTATAGGGAAACTTTGTTTGCATAAATTATTGTACTCTCTCTAAGACGTTTACGGTGTCACGAACGATTCAGGGGTTGTGGGGGTATGAGTGAGAAGGGGGTTGAAATTCGAAATTTTTAAAACAATGTCTTGTGGGGTAACGTTGAAGAGCTCTTGAAGATTAATCTATAAATCAATAACTAGTTTATCGATAGCGCTCATATTTCGTTAGGGGTATATAATGTGGCGAGTTTCATTGGGCCTGTTAATTTAAATTGGAATATCACTTCATTCAGTTCTAATGACAGAAAGTTTGCAGGGTAATTAGTTAACCTATTAGGGTAATTAGTTACCGTATTTATAATTTTATAATGAAAATAAAATTATAAAAGAATATTTACTTAAAGTTATTCTGCACTTACCCCAATAAATTCAATCAAAAACACTTCGAAATCTATCTCAGCCTGTAGGCCTGCCGATTTTTTTTTTTTTTTATTTGCATAGTCGAATTCTTATAAAATTGAATTGAATCCTAAATTTTAGCAAAGCAAATGCTGAATGGTTTCATTTAGCTACAAGTTTCCAAGCAACTAGAATTCATCATGTTGAGCATGTAAATTACAATGGAATAAATAACTAAATTTCGCCTGTATAAAGTAGAAGTTAAATGTAAGATCTAAATCAAAATTGCGAAATTCACATCATAGTTGCAGAATATTTCAAAGTAAGAGCTGCTGTTTTTTAAAAAAAAAAAAAAATCGCAGATACTATAAAATCAACCATTAAAGTCATTTTAAGTTATAGATTCAAATTATTTATATTTAACTTGTAGTATTTTATCGACGGATACCGTTAACATTTGGAATTATAGAAGATTACTGCATCAACATTAATTTGAATAAAGTATTGTTATATCAATTTAGAATGTAGAACATTTTACGAATTTAACATATCGAACAGTGAAAGTCATATTTATTAGAAGTTATTTGTTTTCTGTATTTGAGAAGTAATGTATCCAACTAGAAATAGTACAAAAATATGATTATGAGATTTTAAATGTCTCCTAGATCACTATTCACCGTTTCCTATGGAGTTAAATAATATATTTTAGTACAATAAATTTCATTTGAAGCTCATAGTTTATAGAACATATTTTACATCTCATGTTACTCACATTTCGAGGTCTATACAGTTAATAGCTTCGGTTGTGTGGTAGTAACTCAAGAATTAATGCACATGAAGTTCAAATCTTGAATACATGAACATCTCGTGATTTACGTCAGCCAAGAGTATCGACAACCTCTACTTGTTTAAAATAGCGAAATGAAATGATAAATGACAATGATACACATATTATATTAGTTGTTCTAATTATCCGAAAAATACGGTTTAGTGCAATCAGTTGCTTCTATCAATGACGTGAGCGTCTGTGTTCATAATTTGAAAGCAAATATGAGGTTACTAAGTAAAGCGAATGAGAAAATTAATCATTGTTATAGCAGATTGACGGAGAGAATGCCTTGTATTGTAGGTTTCAATATTTTTCACATCATCTCCTGCCGAGTTCAGTATTGATAACGTGTTCAAGCAAATTAGTGTTTCTGAAATTCTCGGTCACGAGAATGAAACAAAGGTTTTTGGCGTGGAGGATGAATATACAGGAATGATGTGTAAGATGGTTGGGCAACGTGACTATCCCAAGGATTCCAGCAGCTTTTCATCTCAACCAAAGGAAGCATTACGCGTAACGAGGTTAGTGTGCTGTTATGTGTTGCGAGGCAGCAATTCATACGTCCCTACGGCAGGTACTTCATCACTAGAGTTGCCAGCAAAGTAACACCTATGTTCTCTTTTGTGGATTTTTATAACCTCTGCATGCAAACAAATACAAGGATTATTGTTACTGCTGAAGATGAATTCTCAGTATCATATGCTTCTCTTTGTTTCTTTGATTTGCTATTTTGTTTGAACCATTAAGAATAAACGTGATAAAGTAAATAGCACTTTCCTCCAGGACAGGGTCAGGGAGGAGAATAATGGAGGAGAAATGTCACAAAATATCTAAACTGTGAAATATTTTGATAACTTAAGCCGTTAATCAGAAAAGACAATGGTTTCCGAGAATATAAACTTTTGCCTATATTGTGATATACTAACAACTCGTTTCATTTTGAACGTCTTGTGGGTACAACTTTTCTTGTTTTGTACTAATTCCACAATCACAAATGCCATATACAGTACTCAATTATAAGAATCTCCATACTTTCACATGTTCTTTATTTGTTATTTAGTACATTACTGACAAACTAGCAAATACTATACAACAATTACACAGAAAGAAATCAGAAACACATTTTATTGTTATAGAAACATAGCTGAATATTATGAAACAAGTTTACTGTTTAATTTTTCTCTCTGCTTTACTTGAATATGCTGTATTAAGTAAATTGTGTATCGGTTCATATTATATATCAGTGATATGAACATCTACGAATGTCCGTCTTGTTTCACAACTAAGTGTATCTATGGACTGAGTGAAATATTTAATGATAGTTTCAAGTTGTTATATTGAGTATTGGACTGAAAATGGGTTTTAGTGCTGCATTCAGCGTTAGGTGAGAAAGCGCCAAAGTAAGTACTTAGAGACACTGTAAATATTTAAAAACACTTTAGAATGTATTTTAAAACTACATTTTCCAGACAACTATAACTTTCGTTGACATTAATAATTTGGGAATTAATGGAATTTCGTTTGAGATTTATTAAGACAAATGTGTTGTTTACAAATGATTAGCAAACTTGGATTACAGACGCTCAAATTCCAGTCTCATGTTATTTTTATGAACTTTGAAATTCTTACGGGACAGGGTATTAATTCAATTTATGCTGCTGTTGTTTTGCTTTGTCTCCAATTTTCAGCATAAATGTTACATTTTTTCTATATTTTAGTCTGTTCGACGCAACATTTGTTGTTTGTTTCTTTGGATTTATTTAGCCAATAGACAAATACTATATGTGTGTTATATTTATGAATCTTGATTACTTTGAAAAAAAAAAGATGCGTCTGAAGTGTTCAATTTGAAGTTAACTTAAATTGCTATTTTTTGGTGATTTTGTCAAATTTCGTGATACTTGCTGACGACAACGAATAGCGTTTTAAACAGCCAAATTATCTTTATAAATATTCTAATCACTTTATTTTCCTTCTTTCTGTCTATGGAGCTACATACAGTTCAGAGAATAATGACGGCATGCCTGAAGAACAAAAAAAGCATTATTAGATATTGGCTATACGTAAATTTTAAGAAAAAGAAAAACAAAGACAGAGACTGATTACTATTTTTGTTTTAAACAATTTTGTTACTATTTTGTCGTATCTCAAGCAAAAAAAAAAAAGAAAATCACTAAATTTTATGTACAATTGTCGTACCTCCATGAACAAGATGGATAACTGTCAAACGGACAGTTTCCGGAACATGTTACTATAGCGCATTAAAGCACTTCTCAATAAATTTACTATATTGTAAATGCCATTTAGTTTTAGAACTATGGAAGAGTGGTAATGTAACAAATCTTTCCTTCCTTACTTGTAAAGTGGGGTTTAGTGGAGATACGACAATATAATCTGCAAGCAGCAGCACAATTGTAATGTTAGTAATCATCTTGCGTCTTTCTCCCGACAGCCACACCACGATATAAGCTAGTCTCGATATGTGCATACTCAGTATCTAATTTCAATGGGCACTACTACATTCTAAGCACTTTCTGACCTTTGTACTCATATTTTTTATTATTATTATTACCGGAAATATTCCGGGGCGGACCAAAACCAGTACTGCTGAATTGCAGTTAGTAGAGGGATCTACAAAGGCTAGGGGAAGATAACCCCGAACAAAAATATCATGGTGAGGGGAAGCAGCATCACCATTACCACTCTGAGGCTGAAGATGAATGACATCGGCAAGGCTCAGAGATGGACAGAGGGCGATATCTTGAATGTCTACGTTTACTGCGAGGTCGTAGAGCTGACAACTCTACACCGCTAAAACATGTCAAGAAATAGTAACAGATGGTTCATGGATTCTCCTGGGGTAAAATATTCCGGAGGTAAACTAGTCCCTCATTCGGATCTCCGGGTTTTGACTGCTTCAGGGGACTCTATGAACAGGATTAAGAAAAACCTTAGAATAGGAACGTGGAACGTACGAACATTATACCAAACGGGCGCTCTTCAGGTGGCGGTACGCGAGACCGAGAAGTACGAGCTAGACATATTAGCGATACAAGAAGTTCGGTGGAAGGGTCAAGATAGCATCCCACAGGGCAAGTACACTTTCTACTACGGGGGAACACAGTCTCACGATTTCGGAACAGGGTTCCTCATTAAGAATAGTATCCTTCAGGCGGTTCAGAATATAGAGTTCGTAAACGAAAGACTATCGTACGTTACGATACGTACTCGATGGGGTAACACGGTTTTATTAAACGTTTATGCTCCAACCGAGGTGGCTACTGATAACGACAAAGATATATTCTACGATGAGCTAGAAAGGTTGTTTGACCGATTACCGAAGTATAATTCGAAATTTGTGTTGGGTGATTTCAATGCGAAGGTAGGGAGGGAATAAAAATATAGACCTACTATAGGCAAATACAGTCTTCACGAAAAGACCAGCAACAATGGAGAAAGACTGATAACTTTCGCGATTTCGAAAAGCTTACTGGTAAAGAGCACGTACTTTGAACACAAAGACATACACAAATACACATGGGTATCTCCGGACGGCAAAACTCTCAACCAGATCGATCACGTATTAGTAGACAGACGAAGACACACCAACATAATGGACGTTAGGTCGTACAGAGGAGCGGAAGGTGACACCGACCATCAATTAGTGATCACAAAAGTAAGGGAAAAGTTATGCGTCGCGAACAGAGAAAGCAAGGGATCAAAACAACTGAAATTCGAAATGAAACTATTAAATAATCCGAGCATAAGAGCAGATTACCAACTCGAACTCTCAAATACGTTCGAAATCCTAGCCGACTCGAGTAATAATAATGATGATGATAATAATGAAATTGATGTAAATAAGATGTGGAAGGCAATTCGTGAAACAATTAAGAGCGCAGCGAAGGAACGCGTAGGTGAGAAGAAACAACAGAAAAACAAACCTTGGTTTGATGAAGAATGCATTAAACTTCATGAGGAACGAAAACAAGCAAAGCAACGATGGCTAAGTAATAAAAGCGAAGCAAATACCAACCACTACAGTAACGCGAAACGAAACGCCACACTAGGGTTCAGAAACAAAAAGCGAGAATATCTGACACAGAAGATTCAGGAGATTGAGGAAAACGGGAAGACAAATAACATAC
>JAGDQP010003846.1:24853-62222 GCA_022664845.1 Lepisma saccharinum | reverse complement strand
AAACGGGAAGACAAATAACATACGAGATCTATACAAAGGGGTAAACTCATTAAGAAAAGGTTACCAGCCGAGGTTAGGAATGATTAGAAATGAACGTGGAGATCTTCAGGCGGATCCGACTAAAATTGTCGATGTGTGGAAAAGTTATTTCGACAAGCTTCTTAATGTACACAGCGGGGAACAAACACAGGAATTTGAAATCCATACCGCGGAACCGTGGATTCCCGAACCTAGCGAGATTGAGATCGAAATGTCGGTAAAGAAATTAAAAAACTTCAAATCACCAGGAATAGACAATATTCCAGCCGAAGTAATTAAAACAGGAGGAACGGCACTAATCAAGGAACTACATAAATTGATAAGTGCTATATGGAGAAAGGAGGAGCTCCCAAAGGAATGGAAAACATCAATAATTGTTCCGATTTACAAAAAAGGCGATAAGTCGGAATGCAATAATTACCGCGGAATCTCGTTACTTCCAACCTGTTACAAGGTATTAAGTAATATTCTGTTAACACGCCTAAATGTATACGTAGATGAAATAATTGGAAATCACCAATGTGGACTTAGAAGAAATAGATCCACGTTGGACCAGATTTTTGCTTTGAGACAAATTTTGGAGAAGAAATGGGAATACAATGGGACGGTTCACCAGCTATTCATTGATTTTAAGAAAGCATATGATTCTATCAAAAGGGAAAAGTTATACAGTATCCTGATACGATTTGGAATACCGAAAGAATTGGTCCAACTAGTGAAGATGTGTCTCAGCGACCCCATAAGCAGAGTACGGATAGGTAATAATATGTCAGATAGTTTCAAGATTCGCAACGGATTGAAACAAGGCGATGCCTTGTCACCACTACTGTTTAACTTCGCGTTAGAATATGCGATTTTAAAAATTAAAGGGGACAAAAAGGGACTGTCATTGAATGGTTTGAATCAACTGTTTGTATACGCGGATGATGTAGATTTAATAGGGGACGATATAGATGCACTACAAAGCAACACCGATGTCTTAGTAGAAGCGTGCGATGAGATAGGTCTACAGGTAAACATAGATAAAACAAAATACATGATAACAAGCCGAAACACAGTTAATGAAGGAATTAAAAACATAAGAATTAGGGATGAGGTCATAGAGAAAGTAAACAAATTTAAATACTTGGGAGCATACGTAACAAGCAAAAATGAGGTCACGGAAGAAATAAAAAGTCGCTTAGTATCGGGGGAACGCATGTTTCTACTCAGTCCAAAAACTTCTAACATCGCGATTAATATCAAGGAAATTGAAATTAAAAATATACAGAACGGTTATTCTGCCGGTAATACTTTACGGTTGCAACAGTTGGAGTACGACCCTGGCAGATGAACATAAATTACTTGTATTTAAAAATAAGGTTTTGAGAAAGATATATGGGCCAAAACGGGACGAGATGACTTTAGAGTGGAGGAGACTGCATAATGAAGAACTCCACGGACTGTACGATTCACCAGATGTTGTAAAAATAATGAAATCGAGACGACTAAGGTGGGCAGGGCATGTAGCTCGGATGGGGGAAAAACGAAGATTATATTGTATCCTGGTTGGAAGGCCTGATGGAAAGAGGCCATTGGGAAGACCGAGAGGTCGTTGGGAGGACAATATTAGAAGAGATCTTCGAGAAGTAGGTGTTCGTGATGAAAACTGGCTTGATACTGCCCAGGATAGAATCCAATGGCGAACGTTTGTTACTGCGGCGATGAACTTGCGAGTTCCATAAGCCATAGAGTTAGTTAGTTAGTTAGTTAGTTAATTATTGATGTAATCTCACATAAATAATTCTAACCTGAGTTAATATACGATATCGAATCTCAAGCGAAAATAAAATGAAATTACAGGAAAGAGTTACGTATAACTGCCGTAAAGTGGTAATAATCGACTAGCCCCTTTTCAATTTCACCGAGCTATCGAAAGTTAAGGAAATAGTAAGTAAGTTTTTATGTACAAACGCAGGGCCGCATCTAGGGGGAGGGGCAAAAAGGCACACACCCCGGGCTGGGGAAAATCGAAAAGGTTGAAAAAAATGTTGGTAAAACAAGGTTGGCAGAATTGTACGCCGTTCCCGGTGCATATAAGGGACAAATTTCTCATTACTGATACCTACGTTAAACCAATGAAGTCAATTTTAGGTGTGATCGTAACTTAACGATCATGTTCAAAGGGCCTCCAAACAAATGGTTTATATCATCATCATATTCAGCCGTTTTCTATCCACTGCTGGATGAAGGCCTCCCCCTTTTCTTTCCAAATATCGGTCTGCTGATATCCTCATCCATGTAGCTCCTGAAAAACGCTTGATTTCATCTACCCATCTTACATTTGGACGTCGTCTCGGTCGTTTCTTTTCTCTAGGAATCCACTACAGTACATTTGTCGTCCACCTTCCATCTGTTCGTCTAGCTATGTGACCGGCCAATCTCCACTTCATCTTCTTCGCAGTCTTGATTACATCCTCTACCTTTGTTTGTGCGCGAATCCATTCATTTCTCTTCCTGTCCCTCCTGGTTACAGTCGTTCACGTCGTGGGGCCTTTTAGTACCCAAGCAACTGCTTCGCGAACGAACATGGATGGGCTGTTCACCAACCCGCATTACCTGACAGCGTGGTAAGTCAAATGTCAGCACCCCTCCTTTCTTTACATATGATGGTACAAGCAAGGAAACAGCCTCGGAGGTCCTCATTGCCCGGAGGACGGAATGCAGCTGGCAATGGCAGCGGTCAGCCCTGCGGGAAGTCAGAGGGTAAAAATGCCCGGGTCTGGACTGTAGACTGCCAGGACACCGACACGGCAACTCGAACGGACCTATACGTGGCGATCCTCAACGGTCAGTCACTTGCAGGAGAGGACAAATTAGAAGAACTGCAGAATGAACTTAAGAGGATTAAGTGGGACATCATAGGACTATCGGAAGTGTGGAGGAAGAATGAAGAAAAGTTGGAACTACCGTCAGGGCACACGTTCTACTTCAAAGGAACATAAACTGGACAAGCGACAGGCGTTGGCTTTATAATTAATAAAGGCCTGAAGTCGCGGATCACAGAAATTGAAGGAATTTCAGATAGACTCGCACGGGCAGTAATAAAGATTAACAAGAAATACAGTATGGAAATTATACAAGTGTATGCTCCAACAACCTCGCACCCGGAGGAGGAAGCCAAGGAGATACAGAAGATTTTATATAGTAGAAAATCGCATTACAAAATTGTAATGGGAGACTTCAATGCGAAAGTAGGAACCAAGCAGAGCAGTGATACGAAAGTGGGAAACTTTGGATTTGGAAAAAGAAACAAGAGAGGAGAGAAGTTAGTGGAATTCTCAGAAGCCAAAAGACTGTCGATTTCCAATACATTTTTCAAGAAACCGCCCCAGAGGAAGTGGACATGGAAAGGCCCAAATGGGACCAAAAACGAAATAGACTACGTTCTATAAAATAACAGGGAAATTCTGCAAGACGTGTCTGTTCTCATCAGTTTGAAAATCTCGAGTGATCATAGGATGGTGAGATGTAAGCAGGAACTAAATACTAGACTTGAGAGAAACAAGCTTATCCGAGGAAACCCGTCAGTTTTAGATCTGAAAAATCTAGGGAAAAACAGAGAGACATTCGAGATAGTACTAAGCAACAGATTTAGCGCCTTGGAAGAGTTGAGAGGATGAAGAAAACATCAATTGTAGAAAATTTTATTTAATAAAATACTGACCGAGGTAATATTAGAAACAGCCAAGGAAATAGCAGGCACCAGAAAGAGAAGAGAGAGCAAAATCTCAGAGGAAACTAAATTCTTGATGAGGAAAAGAAGGGAAATGAAAGAAGAGGAAAATTACATAAAGAGGATTGAATACATAGAACTAAATAAAACCGTAAGGAAGAAAATAATAGAGGATGTACGAAGATATAACGGAAATCTTGTTAGAAATAAAATCGAGGAGAACAAGAGCCTGAAGAAAACCAAACAGCAGCTCATGATAGGGAAAGAGCAAATAATTGCAGTTAAGAGACCTGATGGGACCGTAACACGAAATAAGGAAGACATTATAAACATATCTGAAAATTTCTACAGAGAATTGTACTACTCCGAAGTTGAGCTAGGAAATGAAGACTCAGAAGAAAATGATGTAGATGTCCCAGATGTAATGAAATAAGAAGTGAATAAAGTAATTCGAGGGATGAAGAACGGAAAGTCGCCAGGAGAAGATGGACTCACAGCAGAAATGTTTAAATGGGGAGGTGAAAAGATGAAGGAGGGACTTGCGAAATTATTCTGAATGTGCCTGAGAAAGAGATAAATACCCAGAAGTTGGAATAATGCCATTATAATTTTGTTGTACAAGAAACGGGACAAAGAACGCGTAGAAAACTACAGACCAATTAGTTTACTGTCAGTTCTATACAAAATGTTCCCCAAAGTTATTTTGAATCGTATTGAACGGGACTTGGAGTTTAACCAGGGAAGGGAAGAAGCCGGATTTCGCCGTGGATTTAGTACAATGGACCACATACAAACATTGAATGATGTTATGGAAAGGACTAATGAATATGAACTTCCACTATGTTTGGGATTCATAGATTTCAAAAAAGCGTTCGATTCGGTCTCCTTGTCAGCAGTACTTAAATAACTTGAACATCAAGGCATCGAAAATGCGTACATCAAGCTACTGCTAAACATTTATTCGACTGCCAGATCTGTCATTAGACTACATCAAGAAAGTGAAAAATTACATTTGGGAAGGCAGGCAAGGAAATTCAGTTTCCCAAAAACTGTTTTCTGCGGTCCTGGAGAGAGTGTTTCAAAATTTAAACTGGGATGAAGTTGGAATTAAAATTAATGGCGATTCTTCATCACCTACGGTTCGCTGATGATATAGTCCTGTTTGCTTCAATTGTGGAACAACTACAAACCAGAATGGAAGAACTGAGTAATGAGAGTTCGAAAATAGGCCGTAAAATGAATTTTAGTAAAACAAAGGTCATATACAATCCACATGCTGCAAAAAGTTAAATACAGATTAGCGAAAAGCCAATAGGTATAGTTGATGAGTATGTTTACCTAGGCCAGCTCAAAACATCGAATGCAAAGTTGACGGAAGAAAAAAAAAAGAAGTAAAATGGCGTAGAGTTCGTTTGAAAGACTACACTTTATTTTCAAAAGCAAACTTCCAATGTGTCTGAAGCGTAAAGTTTATAATCAATGTGTCTTACCTGTGATGATGTACTTCTGTGAAACTTGGATATTGAATTGGCAAACGACTCAAAGATTGAGAATCACAGAAAGAGCAATGGAGAGATCCATGCTGGGAGTAACCAGGAGGGACAGGACAAATGAATGGATTCGCGCACAAATAAAGGTCGAGGATGTAATCAAGACTGCGAAGATGCTGAAGTGGAAATGATTCGGTCAGATAGCTAGACGAGAAGATGGAAGGTGGACGACAAATGTATTACATTTGATTCCTAGAGAAAAAAAAACGACCGAGACGACGTCCAAATACAAGATGGGTAGATGAAATTCAAGACTATTCTACAAGAGGCTGGGGTCAGACACGCTCCTTTTTGCCTCTCTGGAGCTGAGGGTAATTTGTGACGTCACGCGTCGACTGGTCTGTCGATTGAATTGCACACGTGCTGTGGGTTCTGGTATAAAGAACATGCTTGGTAACACATTTGTTGTTTCAGTGCGTTAATGTGTCGAGTGTATTGACGAGTTAAGTAATCTTGAGAAATAAACATACAATTGCGCTTACTTAAATAAAAGCTTTGGAGGAAGGTTTGCAATGTTATCGGTATGGTACATCGCGAGAAACTGCGTAACAAAACAACTAAAATTCAGACGGTAATTCTGCGCACACTTTGAATTTGGAAAAGTG
Source organism: Lepisma saccharinum (assembly GCA_022664845.1). NCBI lineage: Eukaryota > Metazoa > Arthropoda > Insecta > Zygentoma > Lepismatidae > Lepisma > Lepisma saccharinum. Next base: position 56,313 of record JAGDQP010003846.1, on the reverse strand, counting down.
TGTAAAAATAATTAAGTAGCACTGAATGTTTTAATAATTATAATAATAAATTACACATAGCTTATTTCGTGAACAATATTTCAAAAAGTCAACGACGGCAAGAGGATTTCATCATTTCCTCATTGACTTGGAAGTAGTTACGAAAATAGGTTCGAAAAACAAGTCTAGCTTGTAGGAAAAGGCTTATTCGATTCGAGTGCTAGTCAAACTTAATAGTCACGTCAACGCACGAGGAACAGGCAGATAATACTTTAAATATACATGTTCTTTTTTGTGTTTGAAAGGGTCATATTGTGTTTTTCGTTTGAAGGAAACGCTATCTTCTAGACGTAGATATATTTTAAATACTGGTATTTAATTCGCGTAGATATAACTTCGTAAGCAGAAGTTTTGGGATGAACAAAGAATTTCTATCTCAGATATCAAGGCGTTAGAGAGAATCAAGTGAAAGATTAGTTATCTAGTACACTCAAGCACAATACGAGGTGATAAAATGTAAAAATTGTAACTACGGGAACAAAATAAGTAAAAGGTAAAAAAAGTAAAGCTGTCCTCTGTGTGATACGCACGCGCCATGAACGGCATATGGGGGATGTGGAGGTAACGCTCGACATAATATTCTCAACCTACGGTACGAACTGAGGTTGGGTAGCTATTCAAATTTTAGAAAGTTTCTATTAGAAAAATATCTCTCGCTTGCATAAAACAATTGAACTGATGTATCCTAAATAAACAAAGATTCATGGATTCTGCAAGGATTTTCATTTTGAAAGGGAGACTACAATTAGAGAGGTAACTTTTGAAGGGTTTATTTTGATTTTTAATGTAAAATTTTTTTAAGTTTGTGGTGCTCGAGAATTTGGAGGAGTGACACATTCTATTGAGAGGGAGGAGATCTGTCAAAATCACTCCATCGTTTGATATGTCTTTATCTAACTTTAAAAAACTGCAAAAGCAAAAGAGTAAAGCTATTGAATATTATATTAGAATATTTAAATAAGATTTACCATTAAATTCTAACGAGAATATATTTAATTATATTTTTGAACAACGTATCCATGTGTTCGGCAATTTCACATTTACGACATGACCCTTAAAAATTAGAAATCAAATTTGACGCTATGTATAGCACCAGCAAATACAAGGTCTCCTGATTTTGCCGTATAATAACACTATTATAAAATATTTTGGATCCTTACATTGAAAAACAAACGTTAGAGATTTTTCAATTTTCTGACAGATCAACGTTTTTGACTTCTGGTTTTGCTATCAATCCTTCAATTTCTTTGAACATTTTAAAATAGTGATGAAGGGTGTTTAATAATCGGAAGGGTGATTAAACCGGAAAAGAGTGAATATATTCCACAAAATATTCATTTTATCCAATTTCTTTTTGTTTGCCTTGTTACATTCTTGAAATTTATACCATTTTTTTTTCTTAAGCTTACGTCAATAACAAGAGCTTATTTGCTGTTCTATTAGAATAATACAGAGGTACTGCGAGAACTGATAAATACCACGGACTGTGTTGATGGACAACGAACTTTTAAAGTTCCCTTGGCTATTGATTATCGTAAATTTACTTTTTCATCCCATTTCCCTACTTTTTGTGTAGTTTATATCAATGTTTTCTTTCGTTTGTGATAATGACTACAAGGTACTCGCTCATTTTTCTACTAGTATAAAAATATGTATACGATGAAAACCCAGAAATGTAAAAATACATCGTTTTTACATTCTTGTCTTTAGTTCACAATCTTTTTTGGTGTCTTCAAGTGATGCAGCGTTCATTTAACTCATTCCAGACGTCATAAAATGATGAAATTTTGCACAACGACGTAAGTCGGGTGACAATAAAATATTCCATTGAAACTTTCATATATTTCTATATTTTAAAAGCATATTTTAATATTTCATTTAATATGGACTTCTTAATCCTAAAATAAATGCTAGTCTGCAACGATCTGTCGTTTGACTGATTGCAGAACACTTTAGGATTAGAATAACAAAACATTAGCTTGTGAAAAAGTACTCGTACACCGTAATAACTCGAAAAACATAATATAAAACTTTTTAAAGATATACTTATCTTAAACAATTCGTACTAAAAAGTAAAAAATAATTTTGTTTATGCATGACTTAAAAGAAAAGCAAGAGGCGCGCCAATTCAAGGACTTATAAAGTGACTATATGAGAGCGTCACTTTTCTTTTTAGTCATATATAAACAAAATTATTTATCACTGTTTAGTGTGAATTGTTTCAGAAAAGTACGTCTTTATTTTATTTCTTTAAAATTCTTCACTCACATCGCTTTGAGTAACATGAAAATCTGAGGTAACTACTGAACGGTTATTTCTGAAGGAATTTTGAAAGAAGTGAAAATTTCATTACAATCAAAAATTTCCTTTTACACTCCAATTTGCCCTTATATAGATATGGTTAGGCTACTGAATTTATATACTCTTATTCTATGGTCTACCGTGCTTCGAACTGCAGCTCGGTCGTGATTCTATGGCAATTAGATACAGAGCTACAGCCATTTAAACCAAATCCTACGTGATCCTAAAACAATCCTTCCGCTCGTCGCTCAAGACTTGCCTGCCGCTGTAGATTTCCGTTGTCGCCATGTGACGTCACGTATGAGCCAGAAATCACGTGACACAGTACCCCTTGTGTGTAGTAGTCTTGAATGAAATCAAGCGTTTTTCAGGAGCTACATGGATGAGGATAGCAGCAGACCGAGATGTGTGGAAAGAAAAGGGGGAAGCCTTCATCCAGCAGTGGATAGAAAACGGCTGAATATGTTGATATATATATGTGTATAAGCTTAAATCCCTGTTTGCCCATAGATGGCGTTCGGGAGCGTCTGAAACTACCATGAGCACGCCAGACGTGGATGAGTTGGACCTCTGGCAACACGGATCAGCGCACATAATCAGCAAGTGCAGACAACAACACACAGTGTTCAGTTGGTAAGCATGACTAGTTTTGTGCCAGAAAAAGAGCATATGCGGGAAGCTCTGCTTTTCTGCTTCCATTTGAAGAAATTAGCTGCCGACGCGCATCGAATGCTTGTGGAGGGCTATGGTGACAGTGCTTTATCGGAAACAACGTGCCGAAATTGGTTTCGTCGGTTCAAAGCCGGCAATTTTGACCTGAGTGACAAAAAGCGTGAAAATCGGCCCAGGAAATTTGAGGATCATCAATTGCAGGCGCTGTTGGACGAGGACGATACCCAATCGCAACAAATGCTTGCCGAGCAATTGGGGGTTACTCAAGCAGCCATTTCTATGCGTCTACGTGCCATGGGAAAGGTTCAGAAGATCGGAAAATGGGTGCCGCATGAGTTGACCGATCGGCAGCTGGAGAGACGCCAACACACATGCGAAATGTTGCTCGCCAGACAAAGAAGAAAGTCGTTCCTCATCGGATTGCGACGGGCGATGAAAAATTGATGTATTTCGCGAATCCCAAAGGCCAGAAATCGTTTGTTGATCCCGGCCAACCATCAACATCTTCCTGGAGACCAAATCGCTTCGGACGGAAGACGGTGCTGTATGTTTGGTGGGATCAACAGGGTAATGTCTACTTTGAGCTGTTGCAACCGCGTCAAACTGTCAATGTCCACCGCTACCACCAACAACTGATCAACGTGCACCGTGCTTTGTGTTAAAAAAGGCCGGCATATCAACGCGGAAATCGACACCGATAATCATAGGAGTGGGATATCCTCGTCAAGAAGACGTTCAGACTATTTTTCCCTACAAGATACCCCCGGCAGGACACTTATATTCCACAGGTGAACATTCAATAACCCGAAATCCCCTGAAGACGCCGCAACTTCGAAGGCGGAAAGCTTTCCTTCAAGTTAAAAAAAATGTAGACATGGAATAATGCTCTCGAGTTAACACCTGTTGAACTAGGATATTACAGGAGTAGCTGTGGACAAAGATGATTAGACATAGATACATACACTCGATAAGTGAATAAATGTATATCCCTAAGTCTATGGCTTAATAACTTAACACACTGTTACTAATTCACGGGATTTTATGAGCAAGAGAATGTACTGCAAATAAATACACTTGAGTATATCTTTTTTATTTTTATAAGAAACCAAATTAAACTGAGTACGGTCACCCTCCTTCTACAATTCTCTGTGGGTACAGATATGATATAAAAGTACTCATTGGTAAAGTTCTCGAAGTATATCAGCCCTTTTTTCCAACTTGTGTCAGGTGTTTGTAAACTTACTGTAATTGACAATGGAATGAGACGTACAACAAGTTTTTAACATGAACTGTCAATAAAGAGCATCAACATTGATTTCTATTAACATAAAATAAAGAACTTTACATTTTTCAACTGGGTTCTAAAAAAATTCGGAAACATGAGACAGGCAATTTAAGTTACAATAGAAAATTGAAGAGAATGTCACACATAAGATAAAAAGGACTCCTCTTTTTTCGGTAACAATTTCCTTTCCAAAACAGCTAGAGTCTAAAGATGTGTCGGCATCTTTTGGAAGTTAAATTAACCTCTAACTTACTGGCATGTTTGAGTATAGGTGTTGGCATAGGCTACAGGCACAGTTTCGTCCGTAACTGTCTCAGTGTTTCTTTTCACTGTAACATTTTTTTTTTTGTTTTTGCGAGGCTTGTTCATATAGGCCTAAGTCGCATGGATAATTAAAAAAATCTATTGAGTTATGGCAACATCTCAGGATAACGTTTGTGCACCTTCGCGCCGGTGGCCTTAGTGTAGCGTGAGACGCGATGGTATGGAGCGTTATTCACTCCTCGCAGTGTGAAATGGCGTATCTAAAGGAACAGCGAATCTATATTCATTTTTGTTTTAAGCTGAAGAAATCGGCCACAGAGACACATACAAAGTAGAGGACAGCATTCGCGAGGACTTCATGGAAGTGGAAGACACCTGAATCTCCAAGACCACAAAAGACCAGAAAGTCCGCTCCCGTGTGAAAATCATGCTGGTAATGTTTGTTGACAGTGACAGCATAATACAACATAAATTTCTGTCTCCGGGTCAAACTGTGAATAAAGAGTTTTACAGGGATCTTCTACATCTCCTACGAGATGCTGTTCCTGGAAAAGTATTCAAGCTCTTGATCAATTATTAAAAAATAGCAGGAGTGGCGAATCTGATCTGAGGTGACCTTCTCTTTATGCCGTAAGCAAGTTGTTTTCTTTTTGAATTTGAATTTTATATGTGGCCTTTAGACAATATTGGCTCGGGCCGAATGGATGGTGATGACGGGAGAATTGGTGAAATTAAAAAAGAGGCAATGAACAGGAGAACCTGGAGGAAATCCTCGCACATGGTGTTTGTCCAGCACAAAGACCCAAACTGGGATAGAACCGGGAACCCCACGCACCAGAGGTGAGCCCTCTAGCACTGAGCCACTGCCGCCCGATATGTGTATCTTACCTAAGGGTTAATAAGGGTCTGGCTAAACTGCATAAATTTGTTATGTGAAGCCAGAAAATAAAACTATTGCGGAGTTACATGGACATATTATTACTATTATTGTTAAAAATAATATGGTTCTACGTAATTTATTTCCACTCTACCTTGGAACTTTAGCATCGATGTTATTTAGAATTCTCTGTTCATATCTTGTGTGAAAGAGGTTTATTAATATCATCGATGATCTTTATACGCAGCTGTTCTCTGACACTGATGATGGGTTTGGCTATTACTGTTATCAGTATGGGTCATGAATATTGTTTCACTTCTATTTTTTTTTTCAAATTAGGTAGGACACTGTTTAAATTCGTTTTGCTAATATAACAATAAGAATATAGTAACTTAGTTATACCCTAAACTCACTTCTCTTAATGTGTTTTTCTGTTAAAAACTAAATTAGTTTTTGATGATATACTATTGACTGGAACGGAATGACATTTTAAATCTTTAAGGCCCATAAAATTTTGAGAATAAATGTCTGAAAACATGGCTTTACAATACCTGTTTTAATGTTTATTAACTACTATGTTTGTTCAATAATTATTGAGCATTTGACTTCTTTATTGTTGTTGCAAATGCAGCTTCTTTTGAAACATTTATTTAATTCTGAATTACAGTACAATTGTATAAGAGATGCAATTGTATAATTTATTTCGGACATTACGCAGTAGCTTATTCTGTTATAAACAAAGCTCGCCTTAAGAACTATGATCATTGTCTGGTAGCTTCTGCTAACATTGGGCAATGAAACGTTTACTTATTTTAAACATTGGAGAGTTAATATAATGTTATATCAATAGTTTTGAACGTAAAGTAAGATGAAAGGTACAATCTTTTAACTTACGCATGAACGAATAATAAAACAAATGGGAAAATTATAGCTGGACTCATTTTTTCCCTTCTCACTCTTACTCTGTTGCAAGGACTGGAGAAGATGTAGGTGCCTGGAATACTGGAATGACGTCAACATATTTTAAAAGCAATATAGTTTAGCAATCAGTGTTGTTGATGAGGCTCAGTGACAGGGGAAGAGTAAAAATCGCTTTGTCTGGAAACGCTGTTGTATACATGGAGGGTCAGAGAAGGAAGGTGTTAAGGGTCAAATCCTGACCATTTGCAAACTCACGCTTGGTTGTGCTCAATAAAAGGAGGAGATTTGGCGTTTAATAACTCACCTGCCGTTGATGCCGCCCATTTTTATCTATAATGAATCCTAAGTTACACGGAGGGAGCTGAGCTCATCCACTAAATCTCACGATTGTTACAGAACTTGTTTCTACAACGTTTACTTGGAGGTATACTTTTGTCGGCTAAGGCAAAAGAGAACATGGGAGATAGTTAAGAACTTATTTTAATGATGTAATATAAAATTCGAACAATACAATATTAATTCCTTAATGAGGTGTAAAATAAAATAAAGGTGGCGTAAAAAGTAAGTTTCAATATTTATTTATTACCTTATGAATTTATTCACTAAGACATCAAACAGGATAAATGCGATATATACAGTGAGTTACAAAAGTTTACGTACACCCTGTAAAATGTCAACAAATCAAAGAAATATAAATTTATTGAAAAATCGAGAGTACAATAATTTTGTCAATACTTAAACAGAAATTAAGTCGTGAAGAAAATTAAAAAAAAAAACTAATACAAACATGAAGGAAATTCATGAGAAAATAATGAATTCCCATGTCACAAAAGTCTACGTACAGTACATAAAATTAATTGAAATACAATAGCAATCAGCATACTTAATACTTCGTTTGTCCTCCATAGTCTATGCATCAATAAGAGCCTACAATCTTCTAGGCTTTGAGCTGAAGTCAATTGAATTGTTTTAATGGATTTTTGGCATCACTAGGCTTTGAGGGAACAAGGGCTTTAGTTACAGCTGGAGTTATTTCAGCCCACTCTTCTCTTAGTGCATTATTCTTAGTTTCCTTACTCCATTATCGAGCTCTTCATTCTAACTCATCTCAAATTTATTCAATGAAGTTCAGGTCAGGCGACTAGGGAGGTGTATGTAGTTGTTTTGGTACATTATACAGGATCCATTCCCTAACAGGATGCGCTGTATAAGATCCATTAATTTACTAGCTCTAAACGTCCTTCTGAAACTCTCAGATTGTTTTGCAATATGATGCGATACATCACATGGCCCATTCTATCATCAATGAAAACTAGATTTTCTATCCCAGCCGCCGCCATGGCATCTGAACCATCACAACTCCGCCGTGTTTTACTGTTGACACTACATTTGCGAGTTTTGATGCCTCATTCCTCTTCCTCCATATTTTTCCTCTATTTTCAGGACGAAACAGGCTAGATTTCTTCTCATCCGTAAACAGAACACGTTTCCAAAAATCTAAAACTTTTCTGGTGTACTTCTTTGCTAAATCTTGTCTCTTCTTCGTATTCTGTTCAGAAATGAAAGGTTTTCTTCTTGACACTCTTCCTCTAAATTCGTTCACTCACAAAACTCTCCTTACAATTTATCGATGTACAGTTTTCTTAGTAGTATTCGCAATGTGTTCCGCTGGTCTCGAAGCACTTGTATGAGGATTACAGCACTTTCCGCACAATTGTTCGGACATTGTAACAGCCTAGTTGCTGTTCCATTTTTATATTTATTTTCTCCCCTTTTATTTTTTTAGTCTCCGTTTTGTTTCCTTTCTGTGTGTTCTCTTTAGTTCATTCTCTTTGGTTGATTTTAGACTCTTTGAGCGTGTTTCGTTTGGATTTTGCTTTGGATTTTTATCGTTATCCATCCTGGTTTTCGTTAGTCACGCAGCAATGACTTGGATCTAACGCTTGTTTTTGATTGGACCCTAGTCAATGCTTCGTGACTTGTTGTTTGCTGATTGGTGTGAATCAGCCTTCTTCTCCGTTTGCTGGGAGAACTGCTCTCCCATGCCATGTTAGTTCAGTTCCAATTTTTAAAACGAGACGAATAGATGCATGGGCTTTCCGTCATCTGTACTTCCTAAGCCCTGTCTACGATTGGTAATTATAAACACCAAATTTAGTGTAATTTTCGATTTAGACTGTTTTCGTCCATACCGGAAAATATATTATTCGAAGTAAGAAGAATTAAAACCGATACTAGTGCTATCAGGACTTTTTCAACATCATTATTTCGAAATTTTCACCGTATTAAATTAATATTTTTGTTTTGAGATTATTTATCAATATGTACAATATGTTCTAAATTTCAGTATGGGGCCGCTATTAACCGAATTCTTACATTACAAGTATCGGTTCGTTGGATTTTAATAATCATATGCCAATTTCTCGTCTCCAGTTTTCCAAATCTATTCGAAATTCCCGGTTAGCCACGTTTGACAGCTACCGCATATTTTCCTTACTTGATCAAATTAGCAACATGTCTGTTCGACTATTTTTGCGTACCGTTTTGATGCTAATAGTAAATTTTAATTTATTCGACATGGTTCGATAATTTTGGTTTCAACTCCAACCACTATTCTCCGATGAAAAAGTCATATTTTATAACAATATTTTGCATTTTCAAGATTTATTCAGAACGTATTTTGTATAAGGTAGTAATCATCTGTAATGACGTCACACCATTAATAACGTTAAAGTGATTCTTTCTATACGATGTATTTTGGACTAGAACTTCTTTTGTGTCAGTAATTCTGTAACAAAACTTTTCTAAATTATATAACAATATTTCGGGAATAATTTGTGAAAATATCAACGAAATTTATTAATTATTATAGAAATTATGGACATTTATATGTGACTACGCAACTTTCAGTTCTGCTTAATTAATTCAATGTATACCAGCGATTCAAATTTGTTTGTTCCTACACCTCGACAGTAATTCTGTTCCGATTCTTATGATATTATCATAGCCGAAAGCGTGAAATATGTACATTCAGAGTAATAAATTGAAATTCTGAAATTTTTATATTTCTTCGAAAATATCTTGTGTTTATGTTCAGTCAACGTAGTATCGTTGTTACGTCCTACGTTGACGTTCAGTCAACGTAGTATGTTCAGTCAACGTATGTAAACCTCTCAGTTAACCAGGTACGATCTACGGCATTAGTTGATAATCCTCTTACAGTGTTTAGTAAAAATTTTAATGAACAGTGAGTTATTTAATGTTTGACTTGATATTTATTGGAAATTAGCTACTAATCGTTACGTGAAGTTGACAGCAATTGATACTCATTATTTCTGTGTTTCGGTAAACCTATCGTATTGAGTGATGTGATTTTAATTAGATTAGATCGGTTCATAAATCCGTAGACCAGTGGTAGGATTCTTTCGCCAGCTGAGAAGTGATAACTTGGGAAAGGAACTATATATTGAATTTCTGGTTATTTCTGCGTTGACATATGAAGTGACTCCAGCATGTGATTTGTGTGAATAAATATTATTTGCATTTTGCGTTATGACACTACGTTTGGATTGAGTTGCGACCGTCGTTCGTTTGTGTTCGTTCGTTTTTATTTCAGGAATTGCGATTCCAGACTACAGGTCGATTGGGCCCTACTAAGGTAAAGGTAAGACATGGTCTTTTGCCACCCTGTAGACTTCGAAGTGAGTAAAGACACAGTATGAGTCACATATGAGTCGTTATGCGTATCATCGTTTGAGATTATTTCCCAAGTAAAGATTTGCGTTTTCTTTCTTAATCTGTCGCTAATCTGAACCAGCTGGTACTTCGGAGTATGAACTGACGATCTAATTAAACGATTGGAGGTGTCGCCTTACCGGTATTTCCTTCCTCGATCTAAATTAATTTTTTTACAGCGATCACAAGGATCTGGAATCCTCTTTCCCAGATATTCTTAAATCTGGAAGGCATTTCTGCACCGCTCGTCTGGGGTGTAGAAAATGTTTGGAGCTAGAGGTTAGGTTAGATGCGTTGCGTGGGTACTCTAGGCTCCTGGCGACCCTATTTGTCTGTGTGATCCTCTTTTGGGATCATTAGGTTGGGGAGCGTTTCAGCTTTTTGGCGACTCCAGCCAGGATTGCCAAAAACCTGTGCGTTTCAACATCACGATAGTTTAATAACTTTGGACGGGCAGTTCCAGGTTTGTTCAGTACACTGTCATTAACAGAGAAATGCTTTATGATTATTTGTCATGTTGGGCGCGTTTGCCTACTGTTTGTAGAATTTCACGGTGTTATTTTCTTTCAAATCGTCATTTTATAATCAAATTTCGGGTGTCCGCTGAAATTTCCTTCTAGGCATATTTGGTCACCTCTTCAGCCTGAGCTAAAGTTGCTTAAAGGCCTTAAATAAAATTCAAATTGACCACCTTTTCCATCGCACATGCTCTTGCTGTAATCTTCTGCAACTCAAGACTGTTCTTTTCCAGATCGAACAAGAGACTTAAACAAACTGGGCATCGTGAAGAAGCGTGCTGTACGTAGACTTTTGTGAGGTGATCTTGTGTGCTTTTTTCTAATTTCGCGGATGCATTGCCGAATGTGCAATGTTTTTGTCAAATATGTTTTAACCATTCTATATAATACATTTCCTAATATGTACGAAAAAATAGTTTAATCGCCTCGTTCTTTCACTTTTAGGACGTGTAGGCTTACGTAGACTTTTGTGACTCACTGTAGTCCGACCGTAATGACTTGATAGTTATAAATTCCTAAATCCTACACAGTCTTTGTTAGTTGTTTTACCTTACTTGTCGTCTACCATTTCATGATGAAATTTGTTGCAGAGTGGAACGAACTATGATAACATAGTGTAAGCGGGGGCAAAAATTCGCCGTTTGAGTTTGAACTATGCTAGATTGGAAAGAAATAACAGTAAAATAACGACTTTCACACAGAAGTAAAACTGAACATTCCTCTATATTTTGAAGCTGCTAGAAACTACCAATTTATTACTTAATAAGATATCCCACTTATTTTGAAAGAGGATGCACAAATTTGGATTTTTACCCCAGTATACGGTAGGGGGAAAAAGTCCTATCGCAGTGGGGTAAAAGTCCGCTCAAATACACCAAGAAGGAAATCGACAAACACATATTTTTATTGAATTATTTCTACTACCTTTTGTTTATTGAAAGAAGGAACTAATGCGACATGTTTGTAATATTAAGTATCGTATTAAAAACTGTTCAGCTTCTTACAAAAAAGAAGAATATAACATGTGAATATTTTATAAGGAAGTTACAAAATTATTCGACAGCGTGACTGTTACTTTTAGCGAGAATTGAAGATTATATATGTAGTAATATTTTTAATAACAAAATATTATTTGCTATATAAAAAACACAGTGTATGAGGTTTTTTCTTCCTATTAACAAGAAGTTAGACTAAAAAAAATATCCCACTTATTAAAAAAATCACACACACACAAATACGAAACTACAGAACTATACGCACAAGACCCATAGGAACAGTCCCCCTTCATAAGCTGTGCAATCTTGATGCCTCCATTTTTGCATGAATCACACTGGATCCAGTTCTCGTCTAGTGGATCGACATATTTGAGGTTACACAATGGACATGAATATTCCACTGCATCTGGAGTTGAACTTTCTGCGGATGCGAGTAATTTCTTCCGCAGTGCAGACTTCTCTGGACCCCTTTTCTCTTTTTGTTCTCAAGCAGTATCCAACCTTTTCTTATACATGGTGTGGACGTAAGATAAACTTTGGTAAACTTTATTTTTATATGGACCAGTCTAGTAACTTTGAGCTTCGCCCCGTTACGATTCGCCCCTTAGCTATTAAAATCGACACCCATGCCCCTATCGGGACTCAAACCTGGGACCTTCGAGCTGTTGGCCTAACGCCGCAGATTGCACGGCCACCCGGCAGGCACGTGGACGTAAGCATTTCATACTTTTTTAATTTGTTTTGCATTGTTACACCTTTCTTAATATTAGGAAAAGGCATTGCATCTGTGGGTGGCACTGATGATCTCGACGTCGAAGGTATCAGATTATCATCCACGCTCTCAATTACAATTTAATCTACTGATCTTTCTTTATTGTTAGTTGTATTTGACGTTGAAGGTAACTCATGATTATCCACTCTTTCGGTAACAGTTTCTTCTCTTGGTATACTTCACTCGAGGTCAACTCCGAACCCAAATTTTCCACAGTTTGCGGAATGCATTCCACCATGTTGTTTTCTTTTGAGTGAGCGTGGTTCGTTGTTGGAAGCCAGATCATTAACAGTTTGAGAAGAAATACAGTCTTCGTCATTAAAGATGTACTTGTTTAGTAGGAATATTCCACTTGATTTGAAACAAACCGTTTACAGCCTTCTCAACAGTATTTTTTTTTTTAGTAAGCTTCACCAAACAATTTACAGAACTGGAATTGCGTAATCACTCTACCTGGATGATTAGTAAGCTATTGTTCGCAAAGTTTAGCTTACAAAGTTTTCAAGGACTTGAACAAACACTTGTCTAATGGTTGGATCTTATTAGCTGGGTTTATCTGTTTAGACTTGAACAAGTGTTTTTGTATTGCTTTCTAATACCAAATTTAAAAATGAAACTGTATATATATAGCTTTAGTTTTAGTTGAAAGTTTTTTATAAACTGCAATTTAATTTTACGAATCAATTTATTTGCAAGTTTGAGGAATGGGGCAAAAGTCCGCTTTCGGATTCTTGCTGCACAGAAAATTCGGACTTTTACCCCATTCACACATGTTTCATTCACAATGAGGTATGCGCCATAGCTGATAAGGTGAAAAGGAAATGTAGTGTATATTGCAATTCAAGGAGTGTTTGAACAGAAAATACTAATAAAACAAGACGCAACTTCTCCCACCTAATGTAGTACTATTTCTCATAAAACAAAAAAAAAACATGAATGTAAGACAAAACATAACTTACCTCATAGAATTTCCAAATTGCAGCGCACATCTTCATGAACATGGACAGTCCACGTCCGCCATTAAACCTTCCTATAGCACAAGCAGTGTTGCACAGCTCCAACAAGAAGTACCAAAAATCCCAAAAGGACTTTTACCCCCTGCGGACTTTTACCCCGGACACTCTACTTGATTTGTATTCTTTTGATTTTTTATGTAAAGATTGCTGTTTTCTGACGCTTTTAGTCATATTATTATTGCGTTTACATAACGTATATTTCTACACGTGTTTAATCTATCTAATGTCATTAGGATTGAGAACATGCGCGATAGGAAAATCTTTATTGAAAGTTTACATTCGTTGTCTTCTACTATATTTTATAAATGGGAAAAAGAATCGAAAATATGGGTCAGCGCCACTATTCTATATACCATCCCGGTATTTGCCTCGTATTGGTGATATCTGCATAAAAGTGTTCTCAGCTAATATGGTAAACTATCTGCGGGTTACAAGGGTCACTACATACACATACATGTTTGATTATGGTAAGAATGATAAGAAAGCATCTGATAAGACCTAATCTCTTCTTTGGTGCAGAAAAATCCTCTAGCTTTTAATGGCAGCGCGTAGTGCAAGAATTTCCAATTTTAGTATCATATTTGCCTACATCACGAACTCTTACGACATATATGAAATTTTTAAATCGTAGAAAAAAAACTTTATCTACAGTTCTAACATACAAAGAAATTTACTTGCAACACTTTATTTTCGGTATTTTGTGTTTCAGAATACTGACTTTGGAGTCACTTATACTTTGCTGAAATTTTCAAGTTTACATAATTTATTTTCTTTAATAGAGACGAACCTGTTTGGTAAAATTGATGCGCACAAATTTGATTGATACAGAAAAGTATACAAAAAACTGAGTAAATTCAGCTATATTTCCATTGCTAAACTGTTTTATTAAAATTTATAGTAATCGTAACATAATTGTGTTACGGTAACGATATTCTTGTACTAAGTTGCCTATATCTGGTATTGTTGAATAGATGTGGTTTCTAAACAATTATTACTGAATTTTAGATTGATGGGAAAATCATACGTAAGGCTGATTGAACCATATTCCTTCATGAACTACAAGTTTGACTTTATTGCTGTTCGAATAAAAATGTATGGATTTTGGATGTGCATACGCAGAAAATGAAAGAAGAACTATACTGTTACCTTGTGTGATTGGACGCTATCTTTGTTCGAATGTAGATTAAAAGATTCTGTGAGGAGTAGGAATAGGATGACGAGAAACAATTAATATCTTGGAGATTTACATCCTTACATCAAAATTTTAAAGGTGAGTGTAAAATATAGCATGTTGTTGTTTATGAATGGCACATCAATTGATTTATATGAACGCAATGTATACGTCACTTCCATAAAATGATCTTGGAGCAATACATATGGTCACAACAACAATAAAATATTGTACCCCCAACCGCGGAAACAGGGCCCAGGTTTATCCATCGGGAACTGGGCCAAAGAATCATCCCCATAACCCTCCCGTCTCTTAAATTCCTTTTTTTAGACTTTTTTATTTGTTATTTTAACTGTGGAAAAGGTCCTACTGGCTCCACACCCCGACGCCGTGTCAGGGGCCGAGGTGGGGAGACAGAAAACGGGGATTGCCCACCCCAACTTCGTGGAGAACATCTTTAGTTCGTTGCGTCCCTCAGACACGCGATGCGGAGTTGAGCAAAGGATGCTGAGAGGTGGGGGTGGCAAGGTGGGTCCCAAATAGAAAAAAATATTGTACCAATACAATAATATGGTTGGAGTAACTATAAAATCCTGTTTGCCATAGTTGAAATTGGGACAGAAATACTATAGATTGCAAATACAATACAATTCTCGCTATTCGTGTATTGTCACTATGACAATAAACATGATTAGGTGCATTGGCATAATTACAATAGAATATTGTAATGGGTGTTTTCGTTACCTCTCTATACGTTGCTGTGAGGTAGTATTATGTATGGAATAAGTTAGTTTTTGATTCCCTTTTTTACACTGATTTGGTTGGAAACACTTTTCAAACCCATTTTCGAGCTCCTGCACACCAGCAATAATTTTGTCTTCTTTAAATTTAACGGTCCAGAGTTCTCTGGCTTGTGCAGAGCTTCCCAAGAAAATTCTTGAATAACACATTTTAATTTTACTAACGCTTGGCAGATTGCCGAACATGAGTCAGTATTGTGAATAGTATTTCATGGTAACATTTCTGTTAAATTAGCAAGATGTGTTGTTAGCATTATAGCTAAATTATACAACAATGCATAGTTGAATTACCAATGGCGTATTATGTTTGACCATTCTATATAGTTACGAAAACTAAGTATATTGACCTGGGGTACCATACAGTATTGTTGTGGTAACTATTCAAATAGTTATAACGACAATGTCATGTACATAACATGAACATACTAGTACTATACGCCTTGTTTCCGTGTGTGAAGGACTGGTAACTTTGCTGTTTATTGTGCGTCATTTGGTTTCCGATGTTGTTTCGCTATTGTATATTGTATCGGGTTGTATCTGTAGTAACTGCTCGATTTTCGATTTTCTTGCAATGGGTTTCAGTCCCGGCAGGGGCATGGGTGTGGATTTTAATGGGTAAAGGGCGAAGGGTGACGAGCAGAAGTCCAAAATTACTAGACTGGCCCGTATAAAAATCATGTTTAAAGTTTTCTTGCAGTGGGCCACAAATTAACAACGGAATAACGTGATTTGTTGCAGAGCAGAATGGCAATACAGGTCAGGGAACCAAACACCCTATGATTTTTTGCTTTAGTGTATCATGAAATATGACGTTTTTCCTCAACAACGGATTTAAACCAGTTACAACAGTTGATCCAACAGTCGTTCGAGAAATTGGATAAAAATATCCGTTACGTTAGATACTAGTAAGTCACTGCTCAAAATACGTGAATTATGTACCTAGAAAAGAAGCTCTGCAGTTTGAACAATATACACATGTAAGAAACGTAAAATTAAAGCTGCCGTTTCTTGTTTCAAAAATTGGGGAAAGCAATTATTATCCCACCCCATATTATAAAATCGATAAAATTTATGGTAAAATAATTTCTCCCCTCTTGTTACTGTTATGTCCTTACTTTCCAAATTGAGATTTCACGAGTTTAGCTTTCTCTCCAAGGGCAGTTCTATATCAAATCATACAGGCCGAGTAACTCATTGTCTACGATTTTCCACAAGCTCACGGTTTATGACTTTTGTTAAATTCTTAATATAAAATGCAACAATTAATAAAATTTATACTTGATTGTTTAATTGAATTTAAATTAGTTCATTGTTTAGTGCAAAAGATTTGAACGAATTTATTAACAATGCAATGAGATATGTTCTGTTACATATCTTGACATAAGCTTAACATCAATAATCTTTTCTTTCCAACAATCAGAATAAAATAACAATTGAATTTAAACAAAATCTAAAGAAAAAAAACTTTAAAGCAGGAAAATCTCTTCTAATGCCTTCCCAGGAGGCAACGTATCAAGAATAGAAGATACATTCCCTCGCTGAATTGCGATACTTAGGCTCTGGATTAGGAAGGTGGTCGCGCGAGCATCACCTGAAACGATCTGTATTCGCCGACCAACTTCTTTAATAAAATTGAGGCCTGCCGTGCCCCAAGTACCACTTGACTCAATTGCGATCGCAACAAAAATATACTGTGCAAGTAGATTAGAGTATTTTCGATTTTTATCGGCCTCTCTACGAATTGCAGCACCACCCGCTTTCAAAGAAAAATGAGTAACATTTGAAATGGCGAAAGTATCAGCGCAGGTGAAATCCCATAATAGAGGTATTCCTCTTTTCCATGGAACTAGTGTCATTCCATCAGGTCTCTTACCGTCGGAGCGGCTACAGCCAGATGGTTCTTGTACCGATGGTACATTAGCAGAAACTAGAGCTCTGAGGATGACATCATTGACACTAGAATGACTCATGTGTCTACCATACAGTCTACTCCTGATACAGGAGAGACCGTGAAGGCCCCGTTGATCCACGAATGCTCCACAGACTGGACAACGATGAGGTACACAGACGTCTGCTCCTAAACGTAAGGCAACAGCAACCCGGAAGCTTTCATTCGAAAGATGTAGGCCAAGAGGAGGAGAAGGCAAAGCTTGGAGCCAAGCACCGGACTCAGGTGAATACGTTGCTAGTAACCTGGCTTTATCTTCAAGACAAGTAGCAGATTGTAGTAACTGCGATTGTGTACGTTTGATGATAGGATCATCCCAAGAAGACTGAGAGCTATTGACATCCAAAGGAGGAGAATTTAAACCACTTAACGTAGACCATTTTGCTGAACAATCTTGAATAGAGGCGTCCGGGTCGAGGCAAAGGTCCAGTGGAAGGATAGACTCAACGAGACGACGAGAGCCATGGAAAGACGATAGAAAGGACGGAATCGCCAAATCCATGGCCCGACGAATGCCAAGTCCACCTGACCGAACGGGTAGGGTAGCCTGTAACCAAGCCTTGCCACTCAAAGAACAATTAAGGATCGATTCGAGGCCTGCCTGTAAAACACAATCGTAACTCTGTAACAAGGACTCTTCCTGCCAAGAAGGAGAACAACGTAAAAAGCACATTAATCGGGGGATGGGAAAGGAAGCACGAAGTAGATAGAATGCTGAATGTGCTGAAATCGAAGATAAGCGGGAAAAGAAAAATTCAAGCTTAGAAATCTTCTCAATCAGTAGACTGCGTAGGGCCTCGGTAGAGATGGCGGAGCCAAGTAGATATGCTGAATCAGAAGTCATAAATCGTATTCCAGGAGCCAAGTCCATGAATCTTGAATAAAGAGCATCGTTCTGGTCTTGCGGAACATTTAGAAAACTAACTTCACACTTCGAAAAATTCAGATGTAAGCCAATTTCTGAAGATGCATCCCGAATGTTAAGTAAGGTAGAAAGAACTAGGTCTGGATCGTCCGCGATAGTGCCATCATCTAAATACCATAAGTTTAATTCGGTTGTTATAGAATTGACAATAGATTGTAGTGTAATTGCAAAAAGAGCAGGACCGAGGGGATCACCCTGTTAGACTCCACGTTGACATAAAATTATGTCATCACCCAGAAAGAGATCACTAGGTTGAGAATAACACTGAAAAACATAATGATAAATCAACGGGAAATCTTATTGAATCACCTTTAACATGGCATCGCGATTTAATTCGTTGAAGGCATAAAATCAAGCCATTCGACGGCTTTTGGACGAGGATAATGAGATAAATGCAACATATTGCCAAAATAAGATTTGAAAGGAAAATGGAATGTGATCTGCGATTGGTTTAACCAGTTGTATCTTACATTTGAATGAAATTTGGAGCAAAATACGAAAGAACGATTATAATTTAATACAAAATGTAAATACCAGCGATATGGGTGGTCAAATGTTACTATTGAAGCTTCAAGAGAATTTTTGTTGCTCCTCCGAAAAAGTATTGTTAAATAGATAATTTCTTTCTACTGTGATTGCATCTTGAAACATGTCGAATATTTGCACAGGGGTGAATATTAATACACTGTTCGCCATTAAAAATGAAACGCCAACAAGGAGAAAACAAAGTAACCCAAAACTTAGCTGATAGATACCGTAAGGTAAAATTAGCAAATGATTAAACTTACCGCTCTGTACGACGCGTGACAACGTGGTACAGCGGAACAGAAGGTAAGTAGTCTGTGGGTCTACCGTGGGCGTTCAGAACAGCTCAAACACGGCAAAACATAGAGAAGGTGAGGGTTGGAGAGGGTTGGATGACAGCCTGGGGTATGGCAAGTCATGTGTCTTACACACGATTCTATGGTTCATCAGCTATAGCTTGGGGAGGTCGCTGGTGTTGAGGCATTGCATGATCATGGACAGGCGTGTTCAATCGTATAACGATACTACCTTCGGGATGTTGGTACCATGGACACGTCGGCGAACCGCAATGTAACTGGGAACAACAGTATCGAAACAATATATCTTCCAATGAACTATCCGGGTCCAGAGTGGCGAAGTCTCAGTTCGGACGCAAAGATTGCCACTGGGTAAAGATCCTTGTATGCGTTTGTTTCTAATTTCGGCTCCGTTTGAAGGTTTCTATGCTCCTGGAATATTAATGGATTAGTGCATACAAATGACTTAACACTAATTTTGGTAATTACTGGAATTTTAAAAGCAATGAAAACAATTAAACAAAATTAATTGTTACTGAACAGATTGAAGTCAACACTACAACAGGCAAAAGATATGTTGACAAAAAATATCACACTTACAACAAACAAAGTAACAAGGAAATTATTAAGAAAATGCTATCTTTTTTGAAAGGAGTGCCAAAAATTACCACTTGAAACTAACTGAAAATTTTTTAAGAATAAATACTTTTCTGACGAATTACTCAAAAAAGATAGCAGACCTGCGACAGTGTACAAAATTTATCTTTGTTACCTTAATGCAGCTGCTGTCAATACGAGCATGGATGCAAAACCGATTCAACTCGCGGATGAAATGCGGTTGCCGCGATTGTAGATACGTTGCTGCTGCTTTCCTGAAGTCCAAGCGAAGTCCGGCCAATTAGATGTCTTCTTGAGAACAAAAATGATAAAAAAATGGTGGTGATGTCAAAATTATATTTCACACACGAAAGACTTCGAGGATAGAGACGATCCTCATATATCATATATCACAACACTTTTCTTCTTGGTTCAGCTATGCACTTATACATTTTACTCGTCACTGGACGAATGTGGGTGTAGTTCCTATAACTGTAGTCACGAACAGCGTCAATGTTAATAACGATGACTAATTCCAATCGTTAATGATTTGCAGATAATGAAATTATCAGCTAAGTTACGTATAATGGTGAAGGCAAGGTGAGGCAAAAATAGTTTATCATTGCCTTTTCGGATTACTATTTATAAGCTGATTGTTGATAATTTCAACGAAATGTGATGAGTTAAAGTGTTAATAAACATGACACATGTCTGCTACTTTGATATTTGAGACATACTGCAACAGTTCTTTGAAATATGACGAACTAAGCTATTTTAATACTATCTCAGGCTAGATGATTTGTAATTCGACGACAAAGTCTTTTCTACGTGTCTCACCTCAGACAACTTTTCACCGACTGACTTCCACAGCTCATGCTTGCACTGACGGTGCTTAGAGTTTCTTCCCGGGCCACCACTTCATTGGCCACTTCATTCCTTCTAGAAACTTCTGTAGTTTCTGATTGGTCCTCTCATTATCGTATGATTAAGAATTATATGATACAAAGAGAACTATAATCCTTTGTTTCAAGTCCTGCACAACTGCTGTGCGGTGCTTGATGATTTCACTAAGGGGGGGGATACAAGGGTTTACCGAAGAAGTGAGTGGGGACAGAAATATACGTGTGTGCATACGTCCAAGCATAAGCGGGAAGTTCTTTCTGGTCGTCATTTACCCAAACACAGTCTCACGGCTTTTCTCTTTAGTCTGAAAGTCGCTTTTGTTCTACTGCAGCGTCAAAGGATTTGCCTTTCTTTCTACGAAAAGACAAAAACCCGCCGCATACAGACTGCTTTGTCTGCAGCAACTAACTGTGATACAATGTTCGAAGCTTTAGCAAATGAAGCTTGAGTTCAGTTTCACTGTCTCTTCATAGCTTTCAATAAAATCATTAAAAAAAACTTAATAAAATAAGTACAAAATAATGATACCGTTGCAATTGGCGAAAGATCAGGTGAACGCACCGGTTAAGGAAGCGGGGAAGCATTGTGTCCATCCAGAAAGAGTAGGACACCACATGTCACATGCGGGTGCACGTTATACTGTTGGAATATATCCCCATCAGGGTCTACACTAAACCGACCACAGCCGGATCCAACACATTGTCAATTTGCAGTTGGCTGGTTATTTGTCCGTAAATGCTTAGGAAACACGAGGGTGCACGGAATCCAATGACATCCCACAACATAACACTCGGTGCTGGACCGACGTGGCGATGTAAATCGCAGCCTATTGCCACGGTACCTCCCGATTCGGATGCGTCCATCATGATGCTGCAGACAGAAACGGAATTCGTCTGAAAAGAGGATGTATGATGTTCGCGAGACCGTTGTAGTCGCTCATACCTATGCTGAGTAGTCACCGGAAGCCGCAGCAATGGACGCGTAAAAATATGCCCCACTCTGTCAAATGAGGTGTTAGTGGGGACACTGGGCGCTGTTTCACATCCTCTAGTGCGTTCGCGATATGGCTGTTCGATTCACCAAAACCATATGCACAAACCATCTGTCTTCACGGCCTGTACTATCGCCCGTTCGTTGGGATACGGCATGTCATTGCATAATGCCTTCGTGAAGCCATTAAGCCCATATGCGTTGCACTGAGGACAGTGTAAGTCAAATACGAGCATCAATGTGGCGGAAGAATAAACTACACTCGCGATATACAACAATTCTTCGGCGATCAAAAGTGGAAACCTACTGCCGCATTCGACGCCGAAGCATTCTCGACTGTATACACACACCAATGCACTGTGGCTTTCCGGCCTGCCTCCAATTGCTGTTCCTAGATGGCATACCCAGCGCTTCTGGTGCGTCACGGAGCTGTCGTGCTAATCAGTTGTTTATCTTTCTATGCTCTGCATATTCTGCTAATTTTGCTTAAGGTGCTTTGGTACTCTAAACTCCCTCGAACGTTATCCCATTTGAAAAGCATTGCAATGTTTTTACAATTTTCTCCCTTATTTTTAATGTTAAAAACTTCAACTGTTACCAACATCTAGCGGAGATAAATATCTATGAATGGTATGTCTCATATTTTCAATATATTTAATAAATCAGTTTAGGTTTTTCACTTTAAAAAAGTGACAACAGTTAGAATTTTTACAACTTGGGCTGGCATGTCCCTTCCGCGGTCCGCCTCTTGCAGCGACAGCGTTCTGGTTTCCTCCCTCCCTCCCTCGCTCTCTCGCAAAGATCCCTAGCTCAAGTTGTATAGATCAGATGACTGATAGTCAGACCTCAAAACAAGGCTTTCTTTTTCTTTCAACTACAGAGATGGAATGATAAAAGAAGTAGCAAAAAGTTAGATAACTCGGGTGGCGAACCGGCTTGAAATATGACAGGAAGGTGAGATAATTGAAACAATTACGAAGTTGATTTTGAACATAATTAGATAATAAACTTGCATAGCCAATGTCCAGTGATGATTTCAGAACATTTCTTCCGGGTGAAGTTCAGTACAAATTGAGTGATAATATATATATATATATATATATATATATATATATATATATATATATAAAACAAATCTATTTTTTTCTTCTGTGCACAGATAAGAATGAATGAATCTCTAGTTTAGTGCCCCACAGTTGTGTCTCCTTGGGGTGAAAGTAGACAAATTAGAATGATGAAAAAACATGTTAAATTACAAATTGAGAGGAAGCAAGATAACCCCGGGAAAGCCCTGGAGCAATGTGTTGTTCACCTTTGGGGGCGCGGCGGGATCCTGCGACTTTCCAAGCCACCACGTTGGAAGCGCCACCACGTTTTTCCATTGTCTCAAATGAAAGTTTTCACACAAAAGCGATTTTCCGAGCCACCAGAAGCACATTTATTTGACAATTTTGCATTTTAAACATGCATATCGAAATAGAAAACGCACACTTCGACACAGAAAACTCCATAATCGAAGTTCAGTCAAGGACTGCAGTATGTGAAATTACTGCTGAAAAACATTCAAACAGAGAATTGAAGCAGGGATGCTGGTAGGACCTTGTAAACATTTTTATAAATAAAGAAGATGCCTCGCCTGCACAGAAAAATGAATTTTGGTTTTTTACATTTGTAGATACAATAAACATTAAGTTGATATAATTTATTTATGGTCTTTTGGGATTTTAGGCTTTCGGATCGGAATAGGGTAAGGCAGAGGATGTTGTGAGGTAGTCGTCCTGGGCCTAGCTTGCAGATATCATCTCGATATTTGTCTGGTGCTACTGAGGAAATAATCCTGGAAAACCTTTGTTGAAGTTAAATTTATTTATAACCTTCAGGCATCTAAGGCTCAGACCGGAATAAGGGAGGAACAGAGCGGAAGATATTAGCCAGAGCCTAAGTTGAAGGTACTAACCCAGGATTTGCCTGGTATGACAAAAGACAAATCTGGAAAGCTGCAGTCAAGATGGTCCGCCGCTGAAAATGAACCCAATACCTCCCGAGTGCTAACTGAGCTACGACTGCTTGGTGGAAAAACTTGTGTCAGGATAGGCGGCCGCTGGTATACAGTAAACATCTCGCTACAAGATATTGTAATGTGAAAATAAGCCTTAGCTTTGATCCTTATCTATATAAACATTTCTTTTTGTATCTAACTTTCTATCATCACTTTTCGTTCTTGAGACTGAAAAAAATTCAATCTGTAAGAACTAGTATGTCTCACCTAAAAACGGAAGTTTTGAGTAGCCACTACACAGCCTAAACGACTGAAGCTAGAAAAGCGAAATTTGGTATGAAGGTACATCATCACACGTAGATTAAGTAAATATTAAAGAAAAAATTAAAACATCGCTATCTTGGATATAAAATGGCCGCAAACCAACTGTTGTATTGAATACGCAGCCTAAACCTCTGGAGTTACAGACACCAAACTTGGTATGACGGTACATCATCACCAGTAGGTTACGAAAATATTACAAAAGTCTCGAAAGACCCCATCTTGGATCCAAAATGGCGGACCCCACAAATTCATTTTCAACATCGTGTGACCTACACATACGAAATTTGGAAGAAAGGTGTGTTATCAAAAGTCGTTGAGGAAAATATTACAGTTCGACACCGTTCGAGCTAGAGAAATAAAATTTGGTATGAAGGTGTACTATTACAAGTAGATCACGGCAATATGAAAACATGTTTAAAAAAGTCGCCATTTTTAATCCAAAATAGCCACCCAAAGCGAATGTTTCAAACAATTGAAGCTAAAGAAACGAAATTTGGAATGTAGGTGTACTATTACGAGTTGGCAAAGTTACCCTGTAGGAGCGCAGCCCCTGGGGGTTATGGGGACAGATAAGCACTGTTCTGAAGTAAAAATTCCAGAACTCGTCAATTTTAAAAACCATCCAATTATGAATTAGGCATATTATGATTTTTTATTTTTTTTTTGAAAATTTTGTATGTAAATTTATTCTGTATGTTTAGAGTAAGAAAAAAACCTCACCAGGTATTTAGAATTAAGGATAATGCATTACATGTATAGTATTTCAAATATCTATGTATGTATTTTATGCAATTGAATGTACAGTATGTAATTTCTATTTCTGTATATTTCAGCTCTAGAGGAAATCTTCGTGAGAGCTCTTTCTTTCTTTTTTTTTTCTTAGAGAAAGTCCAAGTGAACAAGACAGTCGCTGTTATGGGTATTGTTGCAGCCCTCCCTTTCCGTGCTCAGCTCGTTTTTTACTGTCGGAAAGACTTTTAGTTCCTCTCCTCTTTCCCCATTACGTCCAGCGTGAAATTGACCAAGCAGGGCTTTTGTTGGAGAGCCAGGAATGGGAGAGATCGACTCTCATATATATACGCTAAGAGAGTTCCCACGCTGGTCAGCAAATTGTCAGTCGTCCGTCGGCCAGTCAAACGTCAGTCGGCAACCAGTCAGTCGTCCGTCGGCCAGTCGATCAGTCAGTAACTAAGTCTCGAACTTGGTATCAGAGCAGAATACTTCCTTCTCGTGGCTCTGAGAGGGAAGACAGCCATGGTCGCCTCCAGATGAGTCAGGAGCGAGAAATGTCTTCAGTACAACTAGCAGTCTGGGTAGATATCCAAAAGTACTGAGGTGTATATGTTAAGTTTTTGGAAGGGCTCACAAGTTAGAGTTTATTCCCCGAAAATAAGCTCGACGACCCCCAATTTCAACTATTGATTTTGCGGTTTAGCTTTATTTTCTTTCCAAACTTTGGGAGATTGATTTTCAAACTACAGAATAGTTTTCGTAAAATATATTTCTCATGAATTCTCAAAAATTGAAACGAGGGATAAAAATTGTATGTGGTCATAATTTTAGGGAAGGGAGTACTGGGGACCTCCTGGGTCTTTTCCGGTACTATTGATTAAACACAACCCACCCAATAACCTTTGATTTTGCTGATATTGGACTGGTCGTCCCGTATCAAGGGTATAGTTTTAAATGATTTCACTCCCTAATACCCAGATCCATGCCCAGCGAAAATACGCTTAAAAAGAGAAGTTTTTTTATGTAATCATGCGATTCTTAGTGTCAAACTTGTAAGTAATACTTTTGTCTGGTTATAACTTCAGGGAAGGGAGTACTGGGTACCTTCTGGGTCCTTCAATGCTATTGAAAAATCCCCACCCACGCATTGGCATTTTGATTTTTCTGATATTGGACTGTTGGTCCTATATCTAGGCTGTAAGAAGTAAATAATTTCACTCCTTGAAAGCCTAGACCAATTTTCTGAGAAGAGAGAATAAATTGACAAGTTATTAGAGCACACAACTTATTTTTTTTCACTTACGAGAATTATCTAATGTCTAAAAGAAGTTGATTAACAAAGAAGTTTTTTTTTTTGTCAAATGAAACTTAGCTAGAATTGAGCCTGTTTTTTGTGGCTAGCAAGTTTTTTTTTTTGCTATGAATCTGACTGTACCTTTTCAATTTCTGCTCGTGCTACCCAGTAGGCTTTTTGGTGGTAGATGGGCCAAAGCAATGTTTTTTTTTTCTAGTACGAGTAGACTGAACAGGTGCCAGATCCAAAGCAGCGTCATTATCTTAGAGTCCAAGTTAGGCGACTGAGACCTGCTCGGTCTTGGTTTCGTATCTCTTAAAGATTATAGGGGTTTCTGACCTCTTTTTGATTTGAGACCTTCTGGGTCCGAGGATAGACCGACTAAAAAATAGGACTGCTCGTCCTAGCATCGAATACTTGCGATTTGGTCATATCTATTGTGGGGGAGTTTATCACGAAGACTTTTACAGCAAGTTCCCCAATAGAGTCAAGATTCTTCTTCATTAGAGTATTCATTGCAAATTAGAGAGAGAAAGAACAATATGAATAGTTCGAAATAAATGTATTAATTCACTTGGAAAAGGAATTTGATTTCAGTAAAACAAAGCCTGCCTAAGACCTCTAAAATTAGTCTATTTCAGTGTAATAATTTCTTTTTGATATATTTTGCAGCTCAATTTTTTCTCTTTGGAAATCCCGTTTGCGACAGATGCACTCGAACCTTTATAAGTAGATACTTATCTGGACATTAGGCAAAACTATATTTACGTTGTGGTGTGGGGAGATGCATACTTCACAGGGGTAAAAACAGTTGTATATCATTTGTTGATTGATTGGTGCCTGAAATTAATCTGATGTCCTCGTGTCAATCCGAGGACCTACCCTTTCGAAGCGAAGTGATTGTCGAGGGACATCACACGTCAAGTAATTTAACTCATACTCTGGCAGGATTATTCCTCGAGTCGGAGAGTGAGCCAGTGGAAAGTCCCACACGCCGACACGTTCCCTCAAACTAGCGAATAGGATAGACCACACAACAGCACCATGGGGGCGTAGTCCCTATTCTTTCCTCCGATGTGTCGTTCAGCTTCCAGAACTATGGCACTACGTAGAACTGGTAGACCACTCTATGTAGAACTGGCACTTCCAGTACGTAGTTTCAGCCTACTACGAATTAGCCCATTCACTTTCAATCGAAAAGAAAGTCTTTTTGTCGGTGACGTGCTGTAACTGGTTAACAGAGGTTATATGAATTTCTAACCTAATTTATTCATTTTGAAAACATGAAAGTGTTAGATCAGTTTTCTGTCTCTGTCTGACTGTGGGTTTGCTTGTCTGATAGTCTGCCCCCCTATTAATTTTGTATCGAGTATGCTGACTCTCATATTGGTATATCCACATCAGTCAGTCCGTCTTTGAGGCATTGTAGCAACTCATCAAAAGTTGAAATGCTCATCCGCGTGAAATTAAAACATATTTTTCGAATTCTGTCGCAGATTGTTGTACAGTGTGTAGAATATTCATTTTGTTGATCGATCTTGTAATAATGAATGCAGCCAAAATTTACTTTTTGTCAACTTTCGACGTTTACTTAAACGAAAAAGCAGAGAAACAACAGTAACTACTTCTTCGAGTTCCATTTTCGAATTGGTGGCACGGTTGGTTTCGTGACCATGGTGGTTTCGTTTGAAAAGGGACATAAAACGAGAAGCACCACCAAAATTTCTGGTTGCGCGACAATGGTGGCTTCGTGTGAAAAGGGCCTTAGTACCGGAGGTGAGCGTTCTACCATCGATCCTCTCGCTGTGTAGCAAAGAATAAAAGAAAGACCTGAAGCAGTCGGGGGAACATTTCGTAGCCGCAATCTATTGGACCCAGCAATCAATACTTGTTTCTTTATCATGTTTCAAAATGTGACATCGTGTGAATCCGACGTATACAATATTTTGAGAAAATAAAACACAACATTTTAGAGTTAATTCCTGACGCCGAAGCTCGAAAGAATTTTCTGTAAATGATCTTGATTAATGCCTACTTTGGAGCTGGACGCTGCCGAAAAAAAAAAAAAAACTATCAGACTGATTTAGTTCCATCACCACAAATTGCAATAGTTAGCATAGAAATAGAGAAGTACGGTACGTCGTTCTCTTATTTTTGGCCAAAATTAGTGCGGTAATGTCTTAAAAATAATAGGCCAACAAGAACAATATAATCACAAAAAATATAGACATATTGCCCATTGGTAGTCATAAATATGGTTAGTGAATTTAGCTAATATCAATTTTACTACCATTTTGTCAAAATTACTATTTTAGAAATTATTATAATGTCTTCATGACATATACCCACACATCACCGGACGTCCGTCTGATGTCCAAAATACGTCCCGAATGTCCGAAGAGATCCGGGATATCATGGGACATCCATGGGATGTCCGCTGGACATCCGAAACAGGACGTCCAAATTATATCCATCCCGGATATCCCTCGGACATCCTCTTTATGTCCTACAATGTCCAGTATTTTCCTTCCAGATAGAAGTGTGAAGATAGACTCAAAGACGAAAAGATGTTGGGAAATTGGGGAAAATATGTACTACCTTTACTGGATGTGCTCTCTGAGCATTGTGGTAGAACTAATAATTTGGGAAAATCTGCTATTTAATTTTGTCTAAAATACTCCTATTTTATGAATAGAGAGAGTTGGTGTTTCATGCGAGTGAGTTTGCTTCACATTCACAAGGTTCCGAGTTTAAGTCAGAAACTGCATTTCCACCTTGGCTGAGATTTCCCACTTTTCGGCAGTCCTTCCAAGTACCGTGGTGGTTCTCGATTAATGATGGAGTCGCTTCCCTGTTTTTCCTTATTAAAGGTCAATTTCCAGATGCTAATATAAAAATTCAGATAAATATGTGTGGGCTAGAGTTATTTTGGTGTTTTATGAGTATGAAATGCTATTTTTAACTGCAGGCTTGGAAAGATATTTGGCAAGGAACCTGTAAATTTATTCTTGCGAAACCTGAAATCAATTTGCCTATTGGGATTTTAGGAAAGTAGCTGTCAGAAACGGAATCTGATCGTCATTTGTTGAAACGTTATTGGTGAATGGGAAATGCGCTTTCATTTGTTTTTGTTTATTCCAGCCGAGGGAGTAGGTTTATATATTTCGTGTAACGTTTTTATTTTAAGAAAAACTGAAGAATTGCAGTGACGATATTAGTTTATAGGAAATTGCTTATATACGCTTGAGTTTCATTTAACTAAATCTGATGGGTCCAAGAGTGATTCGGTTAAACGAAAATTCGGTTAGGCTAGAAACATAGTGATTGACATACTGTAGTTTGGTATTGTACAACACGTTAAAAGAGCAACTTATTTTAAAATAAACAATTTTTCAAACATAGGCCTACCACTGTAATGTTAAAGTACAATACAGTACAGTACACGCTACTGAATTTACAAAGAATTTAAAAAAAAAACAGTGTCTTTTCTTATTTTCGGCTCTATTATACCGGGTGAGCTAATTATCTATAGAACGTTACCGGCAAGGCCGCTTTTAAGTTCCATAGACGTGCAGATAGTGCAACTGGGCGTCAGACGGAATGTTGTGCTAGAGTGTGCTAGAATGTTGAAACTTGCAACGTTTGTTCTTTTTCTCCCCCTTACCACACAACTTAAGGCGCTACGACGACAAACGCATTTTACCGGTATTTCTTCACTATATATGCACTCCAACACCCATATAATGAAAATCACTCTACGCATTACTTTTAATTGCTTTTCCCACTTGGAATCTTCGCTAACGATCTCTCTTACGTCGTAGTATTTATACATTTTGAAATTCTAGACACTTCAATGACATAGGGCTACGTTAGGCTAGAAAAGTCAGATTGTTTTTTAAACTTTTCATTTAAAATTCTACACATTTGACTGACATATGGTTAGTGTGGTTACATGTGCTTAGGTTAAATGAGGTGAGGTGTGGTTAGGTTAGTTTAGGTTAGGTTAGTTTAGGTTATATTAGGTTAGCTTAGGTTAGGTTAGTTTAGGATAGATTTAAGTTAGGTTAATTCAGGTTAGGTTCTGTAGGTTAGATTAAGTTATAATAGATTATGTTAGGCTAGGTTAGTTTAGGTTAGGTTAGGTTACATTATCCCTCGTACACTATACAATGCAAGTCATATTTAATAGGCGTTCATTTTTGTAAGAATTTGTCCGATTTACGAAACTGGCCTGCAACTTAACTATCTGTAAAATATGAAAAATTACCACATTGTGATGGGTTTGCAGTATTTCCTCTCTTGCACTGCTGTTCCTCTTAAGATATATATTATTCATTTGTGTTTAAGACAATGAGAGTGAGTTAGACGCCCACTTATGTTTTAAGTTCACACATGCTCTGTAGGATAAATAACGTTTAGCGTATACCGTGTCTTTTATGATTTGTAACATTGTGTTGACAACATTGCATTGAATTCAAGGGGTCGTATGTTCCAATTCGCTGTACTGTCCGGTCATACTGTATTTATCCGGGTAAGTAATCTATCTGAGTAAGTAATAAACACCGACCGAGTAAACATCTTCAAAGTAGAATATACTTTTTTTAATGACAGGAACTCTTCTGGCGTCCGTGAAACAACTTGGGGATAGAAATTTTCATGTCATTTTTGCAGTACCGTTACTCCGTTACCGGGCCTGGATGGGACATTTAAAGAAATTATGAATTCGTTGCTGTCCGGTGGACATCTCTATACAGGTCTTATAAATGTACGTTGCTGACCTAAAAAGGGCATCCGTAGAATGTCGAAAAGTCGTGCTTACGGATGTCCGATGACATCCGTATTTGTCCTTTAAATGTCCGTTGCGGATCTAAAAAGGACGTCCGTAGAATGTCCTAAAACTTTGCGTACGGATGTCCGATGGACATCCCTACATCTCCTATAAATGTCCCTTTCGTACCTAAAAGGACGTCCGTCGGATGTCTACAGGAGTTGCGTATGGATGTCCTACGGACATCCATTGGACATCCGCGGGACCTTTTTCGGACATCCTATGGACATCCGACATGTCCGCGAAGGAGATCCTAAGGATATCCATGGGATGTCCGTGTGTTGTCTGGGTACTAATTTCGTTTTTACTTGATTTTATGAGCCAGGAGAGTATTCCGCGCTTGTTCGAGGGAGGAATTATTCTTGTTATCCAATTAGCAGTAAAAAGGCATCGAACATTTGATATAATTTATTTAAAGAACAAACATGATACTTATTGATATTCATTATCATTTCCTCATATAGTATCAGAAAAAATCGTGATAATGTCGTCTTCAGAAATATTATAAGTATAGCCTAAAAACACTTTTATATCTTGAAAAGTAGCGATACTATACCGTTTCTAGTGACAAGCAAAACAAGATCAACACCAAAACTACTATGGTCTTGCATATTCCCCCTCGCCCGGTCTTGATCTTGCATACCGTAGACCTAGACTGCATGATCATTTTGCTTATCCCTGATAGTAATGTGAAAAACAGGAGACCAAGACATAATAATAAAACACACACACA